>JAODAL010014542.1:0-87087 GCA_025379985.1 Phyllomedusa bahiana | reverse complement strand
ACACCCCAAGGGGAACAGGAGGTTCGCGGGGCAGGGCAGTTATAGGGGGTGCAGTGGTAGCCATGGCTGCTGTCAGTCATCTATTAACCGTTTCAGCGCCCCATGCAGCTAAATCAAATGGGACCCCCACCCATTACTCGTTCCTATTATTTAACATATTACTGGGCCCTTTTTTGATTAGGACCCCTGACAGGAGTACTGCTCTATTGGCACCCATGCCAGTTACCATGTGCCATTTCCAATACATGTGTCTTCTTATGTGTCAAAGGGGCTTTTAGAATACCTCAGTTATCACCCCGCCAGCTGTGCTGAAGTTGCGTTCTGAGATAACGCTGGCTGCCAAGCAGGATAAAATTTGTATGGCGTGTCAAGCAAGCTCAGGCCATTCATGAATTTTGGACATCCATAATTTGAATGAGTCGAGATCAAGTCCAAAAACATTGGTGTTGAGCCGCAGGTAGTCATGGACCATGCTCTGAAGGTGGTCTCGGTGTGTCCGAATGCTGCCTTGCCTTGCAGGCGTTGGTAAAAACCGAGTTAAAAATGTTAACCAGTGCGCTTCTGCCACACTGCCTGATGCTGCTGCGGCTACTTGCAATTCTACTGCTGTCACATTGCTGGTGTTGATCCATCGTGACATTAGAATGTGAAGAATACGCAACAGATGTCTCAAGTTGGTCAATGAGCACTGTCTCAAATTCCTGCATTCTACTGTCAATTTGTGTGGGTGGAAGGAAAGTGCTCACTTTTTATTTGTAACATGGATCAAGGAAGGTGGCCACCCAGTAATCGCTGCTCATTTTGATTGCCCTGATGCGTGGGTCATGTTGCAGGTAACATAGCATCCAAGCACTAATGTGTGAGATGCTGCCGGGATCTCCCAAGTCTTGGGGTCGAGGGGCACTAACCAGATCTTCCTCCTCTTCTTCCTCTTCCTCCTCCTGAAATCTGTGCCAACCTCTTACCACCGAAGGGTAATCGGAACCGGTGGTGTCAACCCTTGCTTCATCATCCTCCTCCACTTCCTCATCCTTACCATCACCTAAGGCCTGGCTCGTGACATGCCCTCTACTCTGTGATCTGAACTGCTGTCTTGCACCCGCCCTGGACCTCGAACCACCGCCTAAAGAAGACCGATACAATTGGGAAACAGTCGGGCCTTCTACATCCGATGGCGAGTAAGACTATGTGTCCGCCTCATCCTCCTTCATCACTACCGGGACCTACTGCCGTAGAGAGTCTAACACTTGTTCCAGTAAAAATAGGACCACAATGGTCGTGCTGACAACGCCATCGTCCTGACTGACCATTTTAGTTGTGTCTTCAAAACTGTCAAGGATGTTGTAGAGATCCTTCACCTGCCCCCGCTCTCTGTGGTTCTGTAGCGTCAGCTTGACCTCCCCGTCAACCATCTCATTGTTGACGTGGCAACACGCTGGAATTCCACCCCCCACATGCTCCAATGATTGTGGCAGCAGCGTAATGCCATTATGCAGCATGAAGTTTTGCATGGCCAGTCTGTCCAGCAGTGGTGCGGACCTCGGGGTGTTGACCCATAGAGATATGTCTATAAAAATTTGTGTTTTTATGTTGTCCTATTCTGACAGCCATAACTTTTTAATTTTTTTGTAAATGGATTTGATTATGGGCTTGTTTTTGGTGGGATGAATTGATGTTATTATTGGTACTATTTTTGTGTTGCGTTTTGAACAAAATACAGCGATCTTGGTAGTGTTTCTTATTTTTATTTTTTTTCAGCAGTTACCGTGCAGTATTAATGACATCCTTCACTAGGTTTATTCAGCAGGTCTATATGATGACACTGATACCCAATTTTTATATTTTTTATGTTTTACTGCTTTTACATAATAAAAACACTTTTATTCAAAAAGGAAAACACGCTTTTGCATCACCATAGTCTAAGAGCCATCATTTTTTTTTATTTTTCTGTGTACGGTGATGTGTTGGGGCTTGTTTTTTGCGTGCTGAGTTGATGTTTTTATTGGTATCATTTTTCAGGGGACAAGGCTTTTTGATCAGTTTTCAATCCGTTTTTTGGAAGACAGGGTGAAGAAAATGCTGCAACCCTAGTAGTGTTTTTTTTATTTTTAACTGTGCAGTATACGTGACAAGTTATTTTTAATTGTATGTAGATATGATTACGATGATACCCAACTTATATAGTTTTTTTTATGTTGAAGCACTTTAAAAAAAAGTGTTTTTTTATTGTGTAAAACAATATTTATGCATCGCTATCTTCTTTTTTTTTTGAACAATAAGTTTTTTTAAGTTTTTTTAGACAAACATGTTTCTCGGTATTGTAAAAGAAATACATTTAACAACATTTTTGAATAAGAAAAAAAAAATTTCCAATAACAGGAGAAATAACCACCCTGCTTCCTATGAATCAGAGGGGGTATACATATAAGAGAAAGGAATGAGTAAGTAAACAGGTGTATTATTTGGTTTCTACGTTCCAGTTGTGATATATATTGAATTAAGGTGTAAGTTGATATATTTCTCATCAAACCCCAGAGGTGAGGTTAAGAGGTAGAGGGTAAATTGATTATTATTTAGTAATATTATAGAGTTGAGCAAACCTAGATAGAAGCCAGTGGGACCATCTAAGTTTCTTTTGGGGGAAAACCCTTGGGGGGGGGGAATTTTGCAAGGCAGTTCTCTGTTTTGACATTGATTTTTGACCCTGGCGTTTTACCTTGAAATTAAAAGAGGGAGAGGGTTTTTCCTTTTAAATTTGAAATCATGATCTAGTAGCCCACGGGGGGGAATATGAAAGGGTCTGTGTGACTGTTGCGGGAGAAACTTATGAAAGGTCTAGGTGTCTTTCGGGTAAGGGCAATTTGGGAAATTTGAAACAGCCCGATAGAAAAATTTTACCTCTACCCTAATTTGAGTAAGGGGACAGTTCCCCCACTATGCTTTAGGCCCCACAAAGGGCCCAAAGTGTCCCCAACATTGGTTGAATGATGGGAACATTGTGAATTCTACCGGGTGAAGGGTACCAGCGTAAGTGTATTTTCGCCTAATTTCACGATTAATACCTGGATATTTTTTAGGTTTTTTGGCCCGCATTTGCCAGTTTCCCAAGTAAATTTTTCCCTAGTTCCCCTTCCCCTTTTTGCAAAGATGGGGGGTAAAAGGTGAACTTTTTTCCCGAAGAGAGGTGTATATTCAGGGCAGCCCCGTTTAAAAAAACCTTTTTATTTAGAAGATTTTTTTGGATGAGGGGGGAAAATGGGTATCAGGCTCTTTCCCCTCTTGTAATGTGTCTTATTGAAGTAGAGTAGAATTGGTTTTTTGGGAAGGAAAATGGGTTTTTAGTTCTTCAGAAGATTTAAGTTGGTACCTTTTAAAAACTCGACGTAAGGATTCCCTTGAGAGCCACCCCCCGGAGGGGAAGATGGGGGTTCCGCAGTAAAACAGAGATAGGGCATGCACCTTTTTTTATAGACCAATGATGGACCAATACTATTTTTTTTTCCCCACTATGGTAGGTGATCAAGAGTGGGGGGAAGCCAAATTAGGTAAGTAGGCCCCAAAAAATGAGGCTTCAGGATTGTTTAAGTGAGGGTGGGGAACTGAAAATTTCCTAATGTTGCCCAAAAGGGGGATTCGGGGGATTTCCCAAAAAACTTAATAGGTTTAGGACTGCGCTATGTTTATAGCAGTAGGTAGGTATGACAGGCCACCTTTTTCTAGGTAAAAAAAGTTTAAATTTTTGCCACCCCTTGGGTTTTTCTTGGCCCAAATGAATTCGGTAGTAATTTTTTTGGGTTTTGCCAAAGTTATCGTGGGGAAACAGTAGGGGCGTTCTAATCAAATAGAGGGATTTCGGGGAGCAGCTTTTAGCACCTGGATTCTCGCCATCAGTATGAGGGGAATTTATGTAGGCGATGGTTTCTTTTGAAATTCGGGTGACATTGGAGAGATTCACCCCTATTGTTTTTGAAGTCGGGAAGATTTGAATTTCCCAAGTAAGGAACTGTGTTTTGGGGGAAAATAAATTGATAGGAGGACAGTTGGAAGGGTGGGTGCAGTGAATTGGTAACTATGGGGTTTTGGTGTTTAAATTTTAAATATGAAAAAAGCGAAAATTGTTTAGAATTTTCAAGAAGGCTGGGATCGAATTTTCTGGTTTTGCTTAAATTAGATGTCGTTGCATATAGACTGATTTTGTGTTCTACAGAGTTAATTGGTACGCCTGTTATCAAAGGGGATTTTCGAATTTGCTCGGCCAGAGGTTCTACACATAAATCATATATAAGTGGTGAAAGGGGGTAGCCTTGTCGGGTGCCATTAGAAATTGGGAATGTTCTAGAGAAGAATCCTGAAGCATAGACCTTTGCAGTTGGAAAGGTGTATAGGGCAAGAATAGCTTTTAAGAAGGGGCCTGTAAACCCAAATTTCAATAGCACTGCTTCAAGGTAAGCCCAGTTGATTCTGTCAAAAGCTTTCTCTCGATGGAGAGAAAGCAGTATCGGAGGGGGGGGTTTTTTTAGAAATCATGTGTAATATATCAATAATCCGTCTTGTGCCATCTCTTGTTTGACGCCCTTTAACAAAACCAGCTTGGTCTTGTTGGATTAGGTGGGGGAGTATGTTATGTAGTCGGTGTGCCAGTATTTTAGATAACATTTTGATGTCATTATTTAGAATGGAGATAGTTATATATTTAGATTATAAATCTGTAGGTTTGCCCGGTTTAGGGATGGTTGAAATGGTTGCTGTTAAAAATTCTGGGAGGGGGAACCAGAGGCCATAATGGAATCAAATGTCTTTTTTAAGTGTGGAGTTGGAACTCGGAGAAAAGTTTGTAATACTCATTTGTAAAGCCGTCCGGACCGGGAGATTTGTTAAGTTTGGCTTGGGAGATCATCTGTTTAATTTCTAATTCCGTGAATGGGGCATTTAAAGTTTCCAATTGGGAAAGAGATACCGTGGGGAGGGAAATCTAGTTTAAAAATGTATTTATGTTCTTGTTTGTGATTAGTGGGTTAGACGGGTCTCGATTAAGGTTATTAAGGGATTGGTAGTAGTCGGCGAAAGCATCAGCGATTTTTTGGGGGTCGTATATTTTACCTTTAAGAGGGCATGAGAGGTGAGTAGTTTTCGATCTGACTTGTAGTTTTTTTTACTCTGCGGGCAAGCAGTTTCCCTGAGCGATCACCTTGCAAATAAAAATTTAGGTTTAGTCTAGCAAGATGGTACTTGTACCTTCGGAAAAGCATTAATCGCTATTTATTTTTCAGATTAACCAGTTTTTCTTTCAGAAGAGGGTCCGGTGTGGTTTTGAGTTGAGCATCTAAAGATTTTATTTCACTCAATGTATCTGTGAGCTCCCTTTCTCTTTTTCGTTTCTCCCTTGAGGCAATTTGAATGCATATTCCACGCATAAAAGCCTTATGGGCACACCACATAATCTGTGGGTTGGTAACAGAGTTAGAATTTAGATCAAAGAATTATATCAAAGCTGCTTGAAGTTCAGCAACTACATGAGGGGATTTTAGTAGGAACTGATTCAGCCTCCAAGGGGAAAGAGGTGAGAGAGAGAGACCATTTCTGAGAGTGAGGGAGATTGGTGCATGGTCAGACCAGGTGGCGCATCCTATAGTGGTAGATTCTACATTTGTTAGGGCTTTTTTGTCTACTAAAAAGTAGTCTAATCTAGAATGTGAGAGCTTGGCCACTGAGAAATATGTATAGTCCAGCTCTGATGTATGTTCATATCTCCAGGGGTCATGGAGATCTTCTTCTAATAGAAAGGACTTCAAATCCGGTGACTTGACCGGGGTTTCCCTGGAACGAACTATGTCATTATTAACAACCATGTTAAAGTTGCCACATGCAATGAAATAACCTTTAGCTACATCTTTGGCTTTAGTCACTGTTTTGGAGATAAAGTGTAATTGGTTCCGGTTGGGGGCATAGAGAGCTACTATTGTAAATATAGCAGAATCAAGGGAGCATTGCAAAATGATATAACGGCCATTAGGATCAATTTCAGAGTGTAATAGTGTGAAGGCCAATGTTTGTTTGACAAATATGGCCACACCTGCTGTCTTAGTATCGAAACATGAGAAGAATGAGTATGGGAATTTTTTGTGTTGCAGCCGGAAGGTGTCGGATGGCTTCAAATATGTCTCTTGGAGGCAGATCACATCGGCTCCAGACCGGATTGCGTCTCTCTAAAAGAGTGACCTTTTAAAGGGAGAATTAAGGCCATTAGTATTAATTGAGAGGAGTTTAATACTCATGGTAGTAGCAATATGTTGTTAGTTCGGTGCTGATAGTAAGATGTCGTTTACATGTAATGTATTGAAAGAAACATACGATAGTCATGGCATTAGTCCAACTCGGGAAGTAGCAGACAACAAAATTAAAAACCAATCAGTATAACCATGATGTAAACCAGGAGGTGTTCCTGTAAAGAAGGAAACACATGTGTTGGGGGGGAGAGTCTCGTGCATGGTGCTCGAAAAGATACCCCAACTGGAGTGTCAGGTATTTGAGGAGACACCGTAGAGCAATCCCTCTGCGGCATTAGTGCTGAAGGATGTTTAACAGCGGATCAATCATCTGGAGCATGACGACGTCTAGCTTGCTTCTCGGACCATAGAGGAGAGATGAGATTCGGTTTGTCCCTGGATTTGCGCAAGGGGGTGTTGGTTGGTGTAGTGATAAGGCCCCATGACAGGAGAGCATCCCGTAGTAGCGTGGGGGAAGTACAGACAACAGTATTGCCATCTCTAGTAATTATTAATTTGACGGGGAATCCCCAATGGTACGGGATGTTATGATCTCTGAGAACTTTAGTGAGTGGAGCAAACTCCTTGCATCGGAGCATTGTTCCTGCTGAGAGGTCAGGAAAGATGGAGAGGTCTTTAAACCTGTCAGGTAGTGTGACTCCTTTACAGAGAGCTCGAAGTAGATTATCTTTGGTACGATAAAAATGGATCTTGGCGATGACATCTCGTGGCAGCGAAGGCGAGATGTGTTTAGGTTTAGGGAGTCTATGGATCCTATCCACAGTGAGTTCCAACGTTGTAGCTTCTGGTAGAGCAATAGCCATGAGGTCTTGCAAAAAGGGTAGCAACATTTCAGAAGTGATCGTTTCGGGGATGCCTCTTATACGAATGTTTAATCTGCGAGATCTATCCTCTAGGTCAAGGACTTTAGAAGACAGCTTTTGGACTTGATCTTCTAGTGCTGAGTGGGAGTCTATGAGAAGGTTATGTGACGAGGCAAACTCAGCCATTTTTGACTCGATGTGGTCTGTTCTTGAGATTAATGATTGGATGTCGTTTCTGAATTCCGTCATCATCTGTTTGAAGTCGGCTTGTAAGTGTTCTCTAAAGGAAGAGAACAATTGGCGTAAGGTGGTTTCGGTGTTGCTAGTCTTCCCAGGGCAATCCTGAAGCTCAGAGTCCATTGATTCAGCATGAGATGGAGTAGGGGAGGAAGGAGGGAGACTGTGGGCACCTCTCATAGGCCGAGACTGGGAGGGCTGTTGGAAAAACTCAGTGAGTGTGGCAGGTTTCTTAGGTGGATTCTTTTTGGAAGTGCCTCCCATCTTAGAATTATGATGTTGAGAGAGAGTGTAATTAGAAGGGATATTTTAATCTTCTGATAAAGGAGCACAGAGAAAACGATGATAGAGAATTCCTCTCTTCCTTTCTTCAGTTGTCATATGGGGGTAGGAAGATACCAAGAAGCACTATGTGGTAATTATGCAACCAGCGAGGAAGTTGGGACGCCGATCCGTATGATGAAGGGCGAAGAGGTTGAGAAGGGGAGTCCTTTTTGTTTGAGCCTAGCCACACAGTGAAAGCAGTGGTGTTTGCTAGGTTGGAAGTGTGCGCTGTCTCCTCGAGTTAAACCTCAATGACCAGATCAGGAGGGGTAGGAGATACCCGTAGTAGGTTACCTTTACAGCTGTAGTTGTATTGGGGTAAGTATGTGATGTAGGTTCAACTTTAAGTATGAGTTCTGTCGTGGAATATCCTCTGTGCTTTAAAGAAATTTGTTGTGTCGGGAAGAATTCACAGGAACTCTATTTGAGGACCGAGATCCATAATAGCAGGAGTACTGAGGATGGCAGTCAAGCTGATAAGCGCAATTCACTGACAGTCCTGTAACTATGGAAACGGGTAACGTTGCAGCCACATCAAGAGTAAAGCAGTACAGGCTTATTTAGAGAGTACCTTGATGATTTAAGCAGGTTGGGCAGGTGAGGTTTGCTAACAAAAAGGCTGCCTATCCTTCACGTGGGGGGGGGGAGCTCTTTGTACTCACTGTGAAGGAAAATACCCCGGTAGATGACTGCGGGGCTCAAGCTCGGTGTCGGGGATTCGCCACCGCTGTTTCCCTAGTCAGGCGTCTGAGAGTGTAGTGGTAACGCCGCTAGTATCGCAGGTATTGCAAGTTTGAGCTTCCCGCCAAGCTGCGGTGCGCGGCAGCGCGGCAGTTCAAGCAGGGAAGGCAGGTGGAAGTCCGTTATTAAAATGGCCGCCGGTCTTTCATATAGGGGGGGAGGGGCCTTCTGTGTTCACCGCCGGATAGCCGTTGTAGCAGGTGAGTGCGCCGTCTAGATGAGGTATCAGAGGGGATCGCATTTATCGCCCCGCTGGTTAGGTATCAAGGCTGCGGGGCTGAGCTTCTCTCTGAATCGCAGCCTGTTGTAACGCGGCAGCTTAAGTAGCATGGGCAGTTGAGGCCCTGGTGTTAAAATGGCCGCCAGCTGTCTGTAAGGGAGGGAGTCCTCTGTACTCACCGCCGAGTATGCTCTGTTATCAGTAGCTGTATAGTAACCATGCGGCGTCTGGGAATCCCTGTTGTCACTGCACAGGCTAGGTATCCGGAGGTGCGGTGCTGGGGCAGCTGAATTGCCAAGCTGTGCTTCTCTCCGGGTTGTGGCGCGCGGCAGCAGCCTGCCTGAAGTGTAAATCTCCAAGGTCTTACTGTCGGTCTCAGGAACGTTGCAGAGGTACCGCAGTCACCAAGGTATATCCTTGTATATTCACCTCTTCCCCGCCTGGGTTTGTGATCTAATGATGATCGGTATTAGCTTGTTTGGGCCGTTTTAGCACGTCGCTGATGAGGAGCTCCTCTAACACACGTCTGCCATCTTCTGGCACCAAACCACGCCCCCCCATTGCTATCTTCTAATAGCCATAACTTTTTTATTTTTCCATGTACAGAGCTGTGTAAGGACTTTTTTTGCGGGATGAACCGACGTTTTAATTGGTAGAACTTTGGCATTTACATTAATTTTTTATCGCTTTTTATTCCATTTTATGGGTTGTGAGATGAACAAAAATAGCAATTTTTTGTTTTTTGTTTTTTTTTAACAGTGTTCACTGTGCGAGTTAATTAACATGACATATTTATAGGACCGGTTATTACACATGCAGCGATACCAAACATGTGTACTTTATTTATTTGTTATCTTTTTTTGGATGTTTGATGTTTGTTAAGGGGAAAAGAGTGATGTACGTGTTTTTATTTAATTTTTCTTGCTTGTGTTTTATTTTTTTTTTTTACTTTTTTACACTTTTTTCAA
Source organism: Phyllomedusa bahiana (assembly GCA_025379985.1). Classification (NCBI taxonomy): domain Eukaryota; kingdom Metazoa; phylum Chordata; class Amphibia; order Anura; family Hylidae; genus Phyllomedusa; species Phyllomedusa bahiana. The sequence goes on along the minus strand of JAODAL010014542.1, from coordinate 77,507 downwards.
TTTTACCCATAAGGTATTTTTATAAGCGATCTTCAGATCACTGTTATAAGGGAGACCAGTACACTGCATTGCTGCTGTATACTGGTCTCCATAGCACCTGTCAATCACCCTTACCGGCAATGCCCACAATGCATTGCCAGGCATGGTGACGTCATAAACAGACTGGAAAGTGTTTATTACAGTCCCGGGATGTCTGTTAGGAGAAAGCAGTAGCATGATCATGCCATTGCTCGCCGAGAGAAGGCAGAAGAAACTCCCTGTCTGTGACTTAGCTCCGGGGAACTTAATAGATGGCCGGAGCTAATGGGCTAATCACCCATGGCCGGAACGAGTGGGTGATGCGGCATGAGGCCAGCAATAATATACCGCTGGTCCCATATCTCGATCATGCGGGTCTCATTTGCAATCCCACATGATCTCCAGGACGTACCCATACGTCCATTTGTGGAAATGCACTTCCCGCTAGGACGTATGGGTACGTCCAATGTCGGGAAGGGGTTAAGATAAGACAAAATATTCAGTGCTCACAACACCTGTAACTTTTGTTTAACCCCTTAACAACTGCCCACCGTCTTTTGACGGCAGACATTTCAGGTCGTTCATCGGCATTGATGTCTTTCGACGTCACTGCAGACATCGGGGTTTGCGGTGCTCGGCGCCGCAGCAGCACTAAGACCGGGGCTGTACCACACAGCCCTGTTTACAGTGCAGCCTTTGCAAGCAGCGGGGAGCAGGAGAAGCCTCCACTTCCCAGTGCTTAACCTTTTGATTACCACGGTTCGTCACCGCAGCGTAATCCAAGGGTTTCCACTGCTCTGTTGGGTGATCGAGACACCCGGTGACCCGACAGAGCCCAGGGAACGGTTGCACAGTCAGTCCTGGGGGCCTAGAGTGGCCCCAGGGCTGTCTGTTTAACAAGCCAGTGATCCGGGCAGACTGTGTGCTGCTCTGATCACTGCCTGTGTCAAACTGACACAGATTATAATGTTTTGGCATATATGAATATGCTAACACATTACAGAGTGTAAAAAAAGTAAAACAGTTATCTCTTCATGGGATTTAAAAAAAAGTCAAAAACATAAAAAAGTGTAGAAAAAAACAGGACTGTGGAGTTGGAGTCGGGGAGTCGTCATAAAATGGACCGACTCCGACTCCCAAAATATATAATAAGTTGGTCCAGTTAGTTCGATGCAGTGCAAAGAGCAAGAAGAATTGGGTCCGGCCGGTTCTACTGCTCCCATATCTTCAGCCTTATCACATGAGGAGTGTAATTGAGGACATGGAGCAGGCAAAGCGCTGCCCCAGGGGAAAAGATTCTGCTCCCATGGCAAACAGATTTCAGCAAAATTTTTCACCTGTTTTCAAAGAAGTAGAAGAATTTAACCATTTATCAAAACTGACTGTGGCTGAGACACTTCCTTTATACCCTGACATTGTTAGAGATGTTCCCACCTGTGGTCACCGCTTTGCCCCCAACCCAAGTTAGTGTGTAGAGAGGTCGTTCTCTAGCCTGGAAATGAGATCAGATATGAGGTCATGTATGCAGGATCTGATGGAGGCAATACTATTTCTCAGAACAAATTCAGAGACTTCACAAATGTTCCTGCAGTGTTTTGCATATTTACAATTTTTTTGTGTACTAAAGTCATGTCCAATAACTATATTTTACACTGACAAGCAAAATGGTAACAATGGTTTGAACTTGTGACTTTCAGGCTCCATATCTCACCATCCACTACAGCTTTGTACGTGAGGCTACTGTAATTGTATATACAGTCATCTTACCCATATTATACATAAATTTGACTTGCAAGTATTTAGCATCTGCTTAGTTACAATTTTGTGCCTAAAAAGCAAAGTGTTAATTTTTATTATTTTTTTTAGTATTGGCTTTTGGCTTTCAATATTGCTTGAATCCTTCTGGGCTCTGAATCAGATTCAAGCATCTTGACCAAAATCTGATCCCATGTCTCTTCTACACATTTCCAATGTTGGTGCAGACTGGACTTGGATACAAATAAAGCTTTTTATTCAACTCTACCCACAAGTGTTCAAAAGATCAAAACATTGTTACCCTTTTGCTTGTAAGTGTCTGTTGTAACTAAATAGCTTGATTATTGTATCATAAGGTGATAAATGTTACCATTTTACTACAGTAAAGTTATCACTTAAACATGCGCCGTGTATGAGGGAGTCAGGAGTCGGAGTCAGGAGTCGGAGTCGGGAGTCGGGAGTCAGAGTTGGAGGTTTGGGAAATTGAGGAGTCGGAGTCGGGGCTTCAGCTTGCCAACTCCACAGCCCTGAAAAAAAATAATAAACTAAAAATAAATATGTAATAAAAAATAATTGTGCATACATGACACACAAAAAACCCTACACATATTAGGTATCCACACGACCGTAATAACCTGTAGAATTAATCTAACAAGTTATTAAGTGTTAAACGTGAATGGTGTAAATAAATGTAAGAAAACAAAAAAAATGAAAAAAATAGAAAAAAAAAACTCTGCTATTATTTATACGTGAACTTAAACTATCCCCCTATAAAGTACAACTTGTCCAAAATAAAATGAGGCCTCATACAACTGCATCATTGAAAAAAATAAAAAAGTTACAACTATTGAAACGCAAGGCGTTCGGCTTAAAGTGTTAATGAAGATGAGTTCTCTTATAATAGCTGTCAGGGTAGAAGTCGAAGAAGCTAATCACCTCTAAAGAAGCAACCACAGCCTGAGGAAACAGAGTGAGTGGAAACTGATTGCGAGTCAGGCAAACAGTGTAGTGAGAAAACCTCTACATGCTCTTATTAGTATTTTAACTAGAGATGGGAGAATCAATTCTAACGAAGTGGAATTCGTTTAGACTTTCAGGGAAAATTCAATTCTGCATAAAGGCGAACTTCATGGTGATTCCCGGGAACAAATTGTCTTTTTTTTCTAAAATGGCCACAAGCACATGGCGTGACATGGGGCAGAGAACTATGGGAGGAAGAAAGGAAAACCCTCAATGTCATGTGCAGACATGAAGTCAATCGGCAGCCAGCAGGCTTCAGTGACTTCAGAGCCCTATAAATATGGACATCTAGAGATGGGCGAATTTCTCAAAAATTCGGTTCGCTGACTTCGACGAATTTTCCATCAAAATTTGTTTCGGTCCGAATTACTTTGGGATGAATTGCGTTAAAAAAACAGCTATTTCCTGGCTGCACAGAGCCTGTAGGGTGCTCTAGAATGTTGTGCCATGCTTAAATATGCAGAGGGAGCTTGGTTTGGTCTTCATACAATGCTGTGTTTTAGTATGACATGCACATGACTGCCGCCGCTATTAGAATCGCTTCACCCTTCAATTCCCTGGGCACTTACGGGGGCAAAACTGACCAAAAAACTGAAGTGGGAACACAGCCTGACAAGGTAAAGTCAACACCAGCTGGAAAGAAACGAGCTGAGGGCTAAGATCCTACAATAGCGTCAAAGAACACAGTAGTAGGTTACTGGAGCTGCCACAGATCTCAGCACAGTAAGGGGACGTCACAGCAGGAGTCACCCTGCGAGGCCACAGCATCCGGTGTCATCTACTGGCCATGTGTTGACCACACACTAGGTCATACACTTTCTCCCAGATGACATCTGACAACCCCAGCCAAGAGTCGGTGGGTTTGTCACACACAACCCCTAGTTGGCATGGCCCGGGAGCAGATGAGGGACTCTCCCCTGTCCTCAACCCACCTCTGTCGCGGTCGCTTCCCACAGCCAAGAGAACTACTATGTGCTGTGGCCTCTGCGCCACTATGCAATGAGTACAAAATATTTGAGGACAGTGGGCAGCAAAGAGGTGGGGAAGACATCCGCTGCTTCTTGCAGAAGCGGGCAAATAGTGATGAGGAGAGTTGCAATGGGAGGTTATGTTGTGAGTGGTCAGGCTTTGTACAGCGACACCATTGAGGTGGATGGCGGTGACAGGCAAACACTAATAAATGTAGCCGATCGCACTTGGGAGCCGGGTGAAGCAAGCAAGGCTGGGACAAGGTAAGGTGCCCTAGTTAAACAAGGCAAACAGTGCCCCCCAAATGGAAAATTCAGCCCACTCTATGCCTCCTTGTGCCCCCTTTTCTCCCTGGGATGAAGTGGCGCCCTACGCGGTCGCCTACCCTCGCCTACCCTACCCATTGTCCCGGCCCTGGAAGCATTCCGTTTTCTCTACATTAAGTTTTAGGAGACGGGAGAAGAAGAAGGAGGATTTGGACGACAGACAATCTGGGATCTTGGACAGCAGAGATTTAATGTCTGGTCCGGAGATGTAAAGTTGGGTGTAATCATCATACTGGAGTATTTTAAAGCAATGTTATGCTATCAGATGAACCAGAACAAAAGTGTACAAGGGTTCATCATTATCATTGGGAGAAGAATGCGGCAGCTTGCGTGTCAGGCAATGGCGTAGAACATAAGTCGGTAGTGTGGCCGGGAGTCAGCAGGGTGTCAGCAGTGCGAGGTTGGGAACCAAACAGCCACAATTTAGACCACCCAATTTGCAGGTCCCAGAAAGTAGCGGCAAAGGGGCTCATCAGGTCAGCGGCGGTAACAGTCACTCAGTACGGAGCATTGGTGGTAAAATCCCCTACTCGGCGGTGTGCCAGTTTTTTGACGAGACACCAGAGGAGGCGAACATAACTATATGTAAAATCTGTGAGCAGAAAGTAAAGCATGAGCAGGGACCTAACGTTGGAACTATGGTCCTGCATCAACATCATGCAGTGTCACCATACGTGTTTCAGATGTGGTGGTCCATCCTGTCCCAACAGCTGCAGCACCCAGTGGCACGCCTCCCATTTCAGGCAGTCAAGGCTTTACCACCTCTGCCGAAGACAACTCCCTGTCTATTACATCATCTACCGGTCCAGATACTCCTGCTCCTCAGCACTCATGGTGCCAGCAGTCGTTCACCGAGATGATTGACAAGAGACAGCAGTATGCGTCTAGCCATCCCTAAGTGCAGAAGCTGACCTTGCTCCTTTTCAAGTTGGTGGCACTACAGTCCCTCCCTTTTCAAGTGGTGGACTCTGCACCATTCAAAGAACTGGCCAGGAAACTTGTCATTCACTTCTGCCATTGTAACCACACGGGTAGTGGCTCCTCTGGACCATCGCAAGCGGTGGTAGCGGCCACGCTAGGTAGGTCCTGGTTTTCACCAGAGTGCGCCGCAAGGCAGGATGGACATTCTGCAGCAGGAGTCCTACCAGGTCGCTACCCCTGGCGCGAATAGCTTGTGGTGGTAGCCGAGGTACTGAATCGTAAGACGAAACTCGTAGTCAAAGGTAAAGCCAACAGGTCGGGGCAGGCGGCGGAGATTCGAGGTCAGGTAATGTACCAGAAAGGTCGGGTACACGGGCAAACAGGGACTGATGAACAGGGGGAAATTGATGAACAGGAATAAATATATTAACAGTGGGAAATTATTAAACAGGGGGAAATTGATGAACAGGAATAAATATATTAACAGGGGGAAATTATTGAACAGGGGAAATTGATGGACAGGAATAAATATATTAACATGGGAAAATTTTTGAACAGGGGGAAATTGATGAACAGGAATAAATATATTAACAGGGGGAAATTTGTGAACAGGGGGAAATTGATTAACAGGAATAAATATATTAACATGGGGAAATTAATGAACAGAGAAAGGCAATTAACGATTTTTGATGATCCAATTGGACAGGATGATTCCCCTGGGCGAACGAAGTCACACACAGAAGGAAATGCTCAATCAGGTTGTTCAAGTCTTACACCCATCTGCAAGACATTCTAAAAAGGGCCAGGAAACTTTGCATGCACTTCAGCCATTCTTACACCACCAAGCACACCCTCCTTAAGCTGAAGCGGCAGACCGGCCTTCCCCAACATAGGCTGATATGTGACATTTCCAAACGGTGGAATTCCAGCCTCCATATGTTGGAACGACTCTATGAACAGATTAAGGCTATTAATGGTTTATTGATGATCCAAACGGACAGGAGTACACCCCTGTGTAATTTCAATATTGGCCAGTGGCAGCTCATGCGTGACACCTGCCGTTTGCTCAGGCCCTTTCATGCGGACATGTGTTATTTGTCAGTCGCCAGGACTACGGGATGAATAACGTCATTCCACTGCTTCATGTTGTCACGGACAGCGATAGTGGATGCACTGGACCACCGCAAGTGATGGCAATAGCCACGCCAGGGAGCGGGGTCTAAGTAGGTCCCAGTTTTCACCAGAGCCCGCAGCAAGTCCATCTCGGGAGTCTACCAGGTCGCTACCCCTGACGTCACGTGCTTGCAGTGGCAGCCAAGGTGTAGCGAGGTACAAAATCGTAAGGCAAACTCAGAGTCGGGGACAAGTGTAAGGTCAGGACAGCTGGCAAAGATCATGGTCAAGGGACGGAGGCAAGAGGTACGGTACATGGATATGACAGACAAGGCTGAAGGAAATTCTTTCTCTATAGGCTCTAAAAATTATTATTAGTATTATTTATTTTATAGTCTTGGAGGCGGTTTTGTGAGGAGGCTTTTCCATTACAAATGCAGCTAAAGGATTTCCACAGCTTTCAAAATCTGGACACCTGGATAATAGTTCAGCAAACTTTTCCTTTATCACCTGTGTTATCTGTTCATAAACAAATGAAAGTTTATCAACTTGCTTTCTTAAACCACTTGAAATCTGTGTGGAAGTAATTTGTTCCACCGGTAACAGGGGAGGGCCTCCAGAAGGACTCGTGTTTTGACTTTCTGTAAGTTGGGCATATGATTCACATTCTTCATACTGAAGAGGTTCATCCAAAGTCAGTTTTGCAGCATTTGCTTTTACTTCTTTTTTGTTCTGTCCCATTCCAGTTTTGTACTGAATTCAATCAACAATGGCAAAGAATGCAAAATAAGCACCTAAAACATTCCCTGTAGTTATGGTTTCCTTCATTTCAAGTTCCATACACTGCATTTGAACAAACTGGTGTAACGCAGAACATGGATTCAAACCACCACGTTTATACTTCATGAGTGTTTGATCATCACTGCTGTCCTCCACAACGGTCTTGGTATGCAGAGGCTGACCGCTCGCCAAAAAACCTCCCATGCCACTCTCCAAATCAAAACTGAAAGAAGCAGGGGATGTCTGCCCCACCTCTTCGTTGCCAAGTAGCTGCTGACTGTCCTCAAATTGTTCGTCCTCGCTGTATAGTGGCGCTGAGCCCAGACCACAAACTAGTTTTCTGGCTGAGGGACCCGAACGGGACAGAGGCAGGTTGAGGACAGGTGAGGGTCGCTGACCTGTTCATGGGCCATGCCAACTAAGAGTTGTATCCGACGAACCCACTGCTAGGGTTGTCAGATGTCATCTGGAATGAAGTTAATGACCTACTCAACCAATCAAGAACCCTTGGGTTGCTGTTCAACACACAGCCGCTACATGACACCGGCAGCTCTGGCCTCACCGAGTCACCCCTGCTGCAATGTCCCCTTACTGTGCTGTGCTTACCTGTGCCTGCTCCAGGAATGTTTGTGCCACTGCCACTCGCATGGGAAGAGCTTGCCACCTCTCTGTCTGACATACTGTTTGTTCAAAAATTTACAGACTCTGTTTAGTGAAGATATCTGTATATGATAAATACACACCCTGTATTTGACTCCACATTAACCCACTAACAAGCTTGGGTAACCATTGGATATAAATTGCCCAAAAGAAATGAGCTGCCAAAAATTAAATGGTATTTTACTGACTACAACAGCAGAAACACACTTAATTAACCCTTGGATATAAATTACGCAAAAGAAATGAGCTGCCAAATATTAACAGCTATGTGGCGTGTTAAAACGACGTGTATTTTACTGACTACAACAGCAGAAAAATGCTTAATTAACCTTCGGATATGAATTATGCTACAGGCAAAATGTCTTCTTTGGCGTTGAAAAACACAGTTTCTTTTACTGACTACAACAGCAGAAAACCGCTTAATTAACCTTCGGATATGAATTATGCTACAGGAAAAATTGGATATAAATTGCCCAAAAGAAATGAGCTGCCAAAAATTAACAGGTATGTGGATTGTAAAAACGCTGTTCTTTAACTGAATACAACAGCAAAAACAGGCTTAGATAACCCTTGGATATTCAATGTACTGCAGAACTGAGCAGATAGCATTAAAATGTATATGCAGCTGAATTGGACGCACACTGGACTTCAATTCCAATACTCCAAAAGATCTAAATTAGAACGTAAGAGAAGCAGTCTCTGAGAAAAGCTGCGACCTCCCCCCCAAAAAATAGCTGTATAAAAATTATTTATTTTGTGTGAGATCTCAGCTAGAACTACTGCAGCAGCTACAGCGCGGCACAGAGAGAGGAAAGTGAACTGCCAGCATCGCGTCCGGACTTATATAGTGCGGTGACGTCGCAGAATCCCATCGCTCTCTGATTGGCTTCATCTCTGCACATGTCATTTAGTGTACTCCTTTCTTCCTCCCAGAGTTCTTTGCCCCATGTAATGCCATGTGCTTGCAGCCATTTTATCAATTAAAAACACGCTTTGTTCCTGTCACGTACCCGGACGTAGAAGTGGATCCACTGGACCACCGCAAGCGATGGTGTAAGCCACGCCAGGGAACGGAATCTAAGTAGGTCCCGGTTTTCACCAGAGCCCGCCGCAAAGCGGGATGGACTTGCTGCGGCGGGAGTCTACCAGGTCGTCCCCCCTGACGTGACTTGCTTGCGGTGGCAGCCGAGGTATAGCGTGGTGCAGAATCGTCAGGCAGGCTCGTAGTCGGGGACAGGCAGAAGGTCAGGGCAGGCGGCACAGATTCGTGGTCGTGGACAGGCACAAGGTCAGGGCAGGCGGCAAGAAGCGTGGTCGAGGAACGGAAGCTAAAGGTACGGTACACGGTATTACAGGAACAAGGCTTAGAACGCTTTCTCTATAGGCAACAATGGCACTAAAGATCCGGCAACGACCCCAGGAAGGGGCAGGCTTAAATAAGGGCAGTGACCGGCAATAGCCAATTACCGGTACACTGGCCCTTTAAATCTCGCAGTGCCGGCGCGCGCGCGCCTTAGATGTCGGGGACGCGCGCGCCGGGAGCCTGAGACTGCAACAGGAGCGCGGCCGGGTAAGTAGGAGAGAGCCGGACCGGCCGGGTGAGCGCGCCCACCGCCCGACATGCGGGCGGCGGTGCCGCTAGTGCGGAGACTGCGGGTGTGCCCGCGACCCGGGACGGGGGTCGCGGGCCCACCCGTGACAGTTCCCACGAATCACTCCAAACTTCGACTTAGTTCAAAATCGAAGTTTTCCTGATATTCTAAACGAATTCCACTTCATTAGAATCGATTCGTCCATCTCCACCGTTTGGCTCTTGACCTCGCATTGCTGCCACCCTGCTTACTCACGGCTACAGGGTGGCAGACGTGCAATCTGATGCCCTCTTCTCCCAATGATTATGACGAAGCCCTTGCTTTACTCGGCTCCCAAGTGCAATTGGCTACATCGTCATCGATTAGTGTTTGCCCGTCACTGCTGTCCTCCTCAATGGTCTCAGTATGCAGAACCTTACCGCTCGCAACATAACCTCCCATGCCACTTTCCATATCACTACTTTACCGCCTCCTGCAAGAAGCAGTGGATGTCTGCCCCATCTCTTCCTTGCCAAGTAGCTGCTGACTGTCCTCAAATAGTTTGTCCTCGCTGTATAGTGGCGCAGAGCCCAGACCACATAGTATTTCTCTGTGTGAGAGAACCGAACAGGCCCGAGGTGTGTTGAGGACAGGTCAGGTCCCCGGAACTGCGCCCGGGCCATGCCCACTAAGAATTGTGTCTGACGAACCCACAGACTCTTAATTGGAGTTCTCAGATGTCATCTGGGAGGAAGTGGATGACCTAGTCAACCAATCAAGAACCGTTGGCTTGGTGATCAACACACGGCCGCTAGATAACACCGGAAGCTCTGCCTCACCGAGTCACACCTGCTTCGATGTCCCCTTACTGTGCTGCGACCTGTGACTGCTCCAGGAACATTTGTGCCACTGCCACTCACACATGAAGAGCCTGCCACCTCTCTGTCTGACATACTGTTTGATCAAAAATGTAAAATACAACAGGCTCTGTTTAATGAAGATGTCTGTATATGATAAATACACACCCTGTAATTTAATCAAATTACCCCACAAACTAGCGGATAAATTGACCCTTGGTATAAAATACCCTACAGAATGAACCAGATGGAATTCAGGTGGGTATAGGGCAGAAACACACACACAGGTTCGGACTGGGCCGCCTGCTCAGAGACCGGCCCGGGAGTTGGGGACTAATGTCCCCGACTCCCGGGGCTGCGCGGTGACAGCGGGGCCGACCGCTCTGGCAGGCTTAAGTCATTAGGCCTTAAGCCTCACGGGCGCCGGCCCCTATTGCTGACATAGGCGCGTGGTGACGTCACATCAGGTGAGTTGCTGGCTGTTTTTTTTTTTTTTTTAACTACCTAATGGGGAGCCCTGGCTGCCTAAAGGGGGGCCCTGGCTACCTAAAGGGGGGGCCCTGGCTACCTAAAGAAGGGGCGCTGACTGCCTAAAGGGGGGGAACCTGGCTGCCTAAAGTGGGGGGGGCCTGGCTACCTAAAGGGGGGGCCTGGCTACCTAAAGGGGGGCCCTGGCTACCTAAAGGCGGGGGGCCCTGGCTGCCTTAAGGGGGTTCCTGAATGTCTACAGGGGGCCCTGACTACCTAATGGGGGGCCCTGGTTACCTAAAGGGGGGCCCTGTCTGCCTAAAGGGGGGCCCTGGCTACCTAAAGGGGGGGCCCTGGCTGCCTAAAGGGGGGTCCTGGCTACCTAAATGAGGGCCCTGGCTGCCTAAAGGGGGGGCCCTGACTGCCTAAGGGGGCCCTGAAGGCATCAGGGGACCCTGACTACCTAAAGGGGGGCCCTGACTACCTAAAGGGGGCCCTGACTGTCAAAAGGGGCCCTGACTGTCTAAAGGGGGGCCCTGACTGTCTACAGGGGGTCCTGATTACCTAATGGGGCCCTGACTGTCTACAGGGGGCCCTGACTACCAAAGGGGGCCTGATTACCTAATGGGGGGCCCTGACTACCAAAGGGGGCCATGATTCCCTAAGGGGGTCCTGATTACCTAAAGGGGGGTCCTGACTACCTAAAGGGGGGCCCTGAATACCTACAGACTAAATGGGACCCTGACTACCTGCACACTAGCTAAAGGGGGCCCTTACTTCCTGCAAACTAGCTAAAGAGGGGCCCTGACTTCCTGCACACTAGCTAAAGGAGACCCCTAACTGCCTGTATACTACCTAAAGGAGGCCCCTAACTGCCTGTATACTACCTAAAGGAGACCCCTAACTGCCTGTATACTACCTAAATGAGGCCCCTAACTGCCTGTATACTACCTAAAGGAAGCCCTAACTGCCTGAATACTACCTAAAGGGAGGTCCCTAACTGCTTGCAGCCTATATAAAGGGGACCCTAACTACCTACAGCTTACCTAACTGGGGGAAACCACCTACCTACAGCCTAACTAACTGGGACTCACCAACACCTACCTACAGCCTACCTAACTGGGGTCCACCAACCTAACTGTAGCCTTTCAACTTATCTGACTGGGGGCTACTTACCTACCCACCCGTGGCTAGGTACCCACCAACCTACTTGGGGTTGGCCTACCAACTTATCCAGCGGGGGTCTAACTACCTAAATAGGGCCTAACTAGTTACTTGGGGTCTTGCCCATTTGCCTATGTACCTGGTAATATAATTGAGAGGGCAGCAGCCCATAGTTGTAGCATTATCTCCAGGGGGTTAGTTCTCTCCCCACCCTCCAACCTCTTAGGATACTAGGCCTCTAAGTTATGGCTTGTACCCGCTCTCCCACCCCTGGGAAGCTTGTACAGAGGTGGGAATAGGTAAAAAGATGCTGGAAAATTGAGGATTCTAAGATATTTGTGTGTAATTTCTGCAGGGATGAGTTGTGGCTGGGACAAGTCATCATGGCGGTGTGGAACGGATGCAGAAAAAAAGGGAGTAAGAACGACTCCTGAGAGAAGAGAACGACTCATCAGATGAGAACGACGTCTCCGGTGAGTCCCTGATTTCAGGGGTTATTTTACTTCTATATTGGATCAGTGCTGTATTCACTGTAATGTGATGTGACCTGAGCTGGTGTCTGACCTCTATGTGGTCTCTATATGGCGGTGTTGTAGGTTATACCTGAGCTGGTGTCTGACCACTATGGGGTCTCTATATGGTGGTGTTGTGGGTTATACCTGAGCTGGTGTCTGACCTCTATGTGGTCTCTATGTGGTGGTGTTGTAGGTTATACCTGAGCTGGTGTCTGACCTCTATGTGATCTCTATATGGCGGTGTTGTAGGTTATACTTGAGCTGGTGTCTGACCACTATGGGGTCTCTATATGGTGGTGTTGTAGGTTATACCTGAGCTGGTGTCTGACCTCTATGTGGTCTCTATATGGCGGTGTTGTAGGTTATACCTGAGCTGGTGTCTGACCACTATGTGGTCTCTATATGGTGGTGTTGTAGGTTATACCTGAGCAAGTGTCTGACCTCTATGTGGTCTCTATGTGGTGGTGTTGTAGGTTATACCTGAGCTGGTGTCTGACCTCTATGTGATCTCTATATGGCGGTGTTGTAGGTTATACCTGAGCTGGTGTCTGACCACTATGGGGTCTCTATATGGCGGTGTTGTAGGCTATACCTGTGCGGGTATAATGCCAGCGTACGTGTGTCCCTGATTGTAAGAGTAAGGGACCACCTGACCCTGTGATAGTAGTTAGACTTTTACTTTCTTGCTGGTGTGTATTTTAGAAGGAGGTGAGGTGCGGGACCAAGGGAAATGTGGAGGGGGATATTGTATGTGGGTGGAGGGGGATATGGATGGAGGTACTTAGCCCTGTTTCTATGATATGTTAGACTGACAGATATGTGACTCCCTTGGTATAGTACTACACAATACAGTTCTGTTTTGCACACTGTATTATGTGGTAAAATGGGCGCATTTATGTCCGAGAGGCCGGTAATATTTTCATGTACAGTAGGGTGGGCCCTCCAAGATCAATTCCCCTGTGGGCCCCAGACCCCCCAGTCCGACACTGCACACACACCCTGGATTTTGTGGAGAAATCACCACAATCTAAAATAAACAAAATAAAAAACGCTGGTTCAGGAACAGGTGTGTATATGACACATACTTGTGAAGATCTTTCACCCTAGTAGCTCAAAAGACAGATTTGTTTTGCACAGAGCGCAATATAGTCCTGCAGCAGCCAGATGCTTGTGGATAGGAGACACACTGACAAGTGGCAGAATTTAAGATGTCGTTGGAGATGGGCAAAATGATTCTAACAAAGTGGAATTCGTTTAGAATTTCAGGAAAACTTCGATTCTGAACGAAGTCGAAGTTTGGGGTGATTCGCGGGAATGAAGCGTGTTTTTAATTGATAAAATGGCTGCAAGCACATGGCGTTACATGGGGCAAAGATCTCTGGGAGGAAGAAAGGAGTACCCTAAATGACATGTGCAGAGATGAAGCAAATCAGAGACCGGCGGGATTCTGTGATGTCACCACACTATATAAGTCCGGACGCGCCGTGGCAGTTCACACTCCTCTCCCTTTGCCGTGTTGCAGCTGCTGCAGCTCCAGTAGCTGAGATCTCACACAAAAGAAATTATTTTATACAGCGATTTTAGGGGGGGGGGGGTGTCACAGCTTTTCTCAGAGACTGCTTCTCTTACGTTCTAATTTTGATTTTGTGGGGTATTGGAATTGAAGTCCAGTGTGTGTCAATTCAGCTGCAAATACATTTTAATGCTATCTGCTCAGTTCTGGAGCACATTAAATATCCAAGGGTTATCTAAGCTTGTTTTTGCTGCTGTATTCAGTTAAAGAAACAACGATTTTACAATCCACGTACCTGTTAATTTTTGGCAGCTCATTTCTTTTGCGCAATTTATATCTAAGGGTTAATTAAGCGTGTTTCTGAAATGGTGTTTTTCAACGCTAAAGAAGAAATTTTGCCTGTAGCATAATTCATATCTGAAGGTTAATTAAGCGTTTTCCTGCTGTTGTAGTCAGTAAAATACACGTCGTTTTAACACGCCACATAGCTGTTAATATTTGGCAGCTCATGTCTTTTGCGCAATTTATATCCAAGGGTTAATTAAGCGTGTCTCTACTTTGTTCGTCAGTAAAATACCATTTAATCTTTGGCTGCTCATTTCTTTTGCGCTGTTTATATCCAAGGGTTACCCAAGCCTGTTAGTGGGTTCATTTGGAGTCAAATACAGGGTGTGTATTTATCATATACAGATATCTTCATTAAACAGAGTCTGTAAATTTTTGAACAAACAGTATGTCAGACAGAGAGGTGGCAGGCTCTTCACATGCGAGTGACAGTGGCACAAACATTCCTGGAGCAGGCACAGGTAAGCACAGCACAGTAAGGGGACATCACAGCAGGGGTCACTCGGTGAGACCAGAACTGCCGGTGTCATCTAGCGGCCGTGTGTTGACCTGTGGTTCTTGATTGGTTGACTAGGTCATCCACTTCCTCCCAGATGACATCTGACAACCCCAGCCAAGAGTCGGTGGGAACGTCAGACACAACCCTTAGTTGGCATGACCCAGGAGCGGGTCAGCAGCCCTCATCTGTCCTCAACCTGTCTTTGTCCCATCCGGTTCCCTCAGCCAGAGATCTACTATGTGGTCTGGGCTCAGCGCCACTATACAGCGAGGATGGACAATTTGAGGAGGGCAGTCAGCAGCTACTTGGAAGAGAAGAAATGGGGCCAATATCCTCTGAAGGCGTCAACTTGTGCCTCAGGCAGCGGCGCAGCCAGCAAGTGGGTAGTGTGGCCGTCAGTCAACAGGGTAGCAGCAGTGCGAGGTCGGGAACACAAGCGGCCACGGGCTAGAAAATCCGCTTCGCAGGTCCAAGAAAGTAGCGGCACAGGGGCTCAGCGAGGCAGCGGCAGTAGTAGTCAGCTACTTGGCGTTGTGGCAGTTTTTTGCTAAGACAGCGGTTGAGCCGAATATGGGTATATGTAGAATCTGTGGGCAGAAAGTGAAGAGTGGCCAGGGAGCTAACGGCACCAAAACACTGCGTCATCACATACAGCGTCACCATCCGGTGGCCTGGGAGAAACTTGGCTCAGATGTGGTGGTCCATCCTGCCGACGCAGCAGCAGCAGCAGCGCCCCGTGGCATGCCTGCCATTGCAGCCAGTCAAGGCTCCACCACCTCTTCAGAAGGGAGCTGTTTCTCTTTGCCATAATCTCCCGGTCCAGACGCTCCTGCTCCTCGCTACGCAAGGTTCCTGAAGTCTTCCACCGATCTTCAGAAGATTCTGAAAATGGCCAGGAAACTGTGCATGCACTTCATCCATTCCTACAAAGTAAGGCACACCCTCCTCGAGTTGCAGCGGCAGAACAGCCTCCCCCAACACATGCTGATATGCGATGTTTCCACCCATGGGAATTCCAGCCTGCACATGTTGGACCACCTGTATGAACAGAGAAAGGCCATTATTTTTGATGATCCAGGCGGACAAGAGTACTCCCCTGTGTAACTTTGATGTCAGCCAGTGGCAGCTCATGCGTGACACCTGCCGTTTGCTGAGGCCATTTGTGGAGGCGACGTTATTTGTAAGTCGCCAGGACTACGGGATGAATAACGTCCACCCTGCCACCGCAGCAGCAGCAGCAGCGCCCAGTGGCATGCATGCCATTGCAGCCTTGCAGCCAGTCAAGGCTCCAACACCTCTGCAGAAGGGAGCTGTTTCTCTTTGCCATCATCTCCTGGTCCAGACGCTCCTGCTCCTCGCTAATCATGGTGCCAGCAGTCGTTCAATGAGGCGATTGCAAAGAGACAACAGTATGCGTCCAACCATCCTAAGGTGCAGAAGCTGGCTGTGCTCCTGTCCAAGTTGTTGGTACTGCAGTCCCTCCCTTTCCAAATGGCAGTGTCACGTCAGAGGAGGTGCAGTGGGCCCTGACTGCCACCCAGCCCACTGTCCCTGCCTACTTGGCGTGCTGCCCTAGATGGCAGACCCCAACTGGGCGACAAACCCTACGCTGCTACGTGCAGGGCCATCAGGGGAATGCAGAGTCAGACAGTCTGGGTCAATAACGGTACGGGTACGCCAAAGCCACAAATCAGGAACCAGAAGAACAACTGGGGGCAAGCCAAGGGTCAAACACCGGAGGTAACACGGTACAAAATCAGCAGACAGAAACGTAGCAAGCCAGGGTCTAGAAAACAGGAGTCACAAGGAACACAGAAAACTTGGGAAACGCAAGGGGAAACCTTTCACAGGCAAAGGCAGACACAACTGAGCAGGTTTAAATGAGGCGCCTGGACATCGCCCCTGCAGCTGATTGGTGCGGCCTCCGGGCCCTCCTATTGGCCAATGCGACACACCCTCTGACCTGATTAGAAACCGAGCTGTCAATCCTATGCTCCTCAGCCATGCTTCTCCCTGGGTGTGTCGACTAGCTAAAGGGATTAACCCCTGCAGCGACTTGTTTCTCCATGGCAGAAACGTGCGCCGTGACAGGTGGACTCTGCACCGTTCAGAGAATTAATGGCCTGTGCCGAGCCGAGGTGGAGAGTTCCAAGACGTAATTTCTTTTCCAAAAAGACAGTACCAGCCCTTCACAAACATGTAGAACAGAAGGTGGGCCAGTCCTTGAGCTTATCGGTTTGTTCCAAGGGGCACGGCAGTGTGGAAGTGTGGAGCTGTAACTACGGTCAGGGCCAGTACATGTCCTTTACGGCACACTGGGTGAATGTGCTTCCTGCCCAGCCACACCAACAACTTGGACAGGAGACGCCGCTTTCTCCTCCACGTTGTCAAACTGCTGCTCCTGCACCAATGTCCGCCTCCTCCTCCACCACCACCACCATCTCAGCCTCCACAAGTACTGCTCCATCATACCACATGTATAGGGCACAGCGGTGACACGCAGTTCTACACCTGGTTTGCCTCGGCAAACGAAGTCACACAGTGGAGGAACTGCTCTGCGTCATGCAGCAAGAAATCGATGTGTGGCTTTCTCTGCACCAACTGCAAATCGGAACCATGGTGACGGACAATGGGAGGAACATGGTGTCCGCGCTGCACTGAGGAGGGATGGTCCATGCGCCCTGCATGGCGCACGTGTTCAATCTGGTTGTGAAAAGGTTCCTGAAGTCTTCCACCGATCTTCAGAAGATTGTGAGAATGGCCAGGAAACTGTGCATGGACTTCATCCATTCCTACAAAGCCAGGCACACCCTCCTCGAGTTGCAGTGGCAGAACGGCCTCCCCCAACACACGCTGATATTCGTTGTTTCCTCCCATTGGAATTCCAGCCTGCACATGTTGGACCGACTGTATGAACAGAGAAAGGCCATTAACGATTTTTTGATGATCCAGGCGGACAGGAGTACTGCCCTGTGTAACTTTGATGTCAGCCAGTGGCAGCTCATGCATGACACTTGCCGTTTGCTGAGGCCGTTTGAGGAGGTGACAATATTTATCAGTCGCCAGGACTACGGGATGAATAACGTCATTCCACTGCTTCATGTCCTGGAACAGATGCTGAAAAATCTGTCTGGGCAGGGGACTGGAGACGAGGCGACTACATCTCGCGGCCACATAAGTCTGGTGGGGACTGAACTGGAGGAGGAGGAGGAAGAGGAGGACATTGGAGCAGAATCATTGTCTGGTGAAATGAGTGGTTTTGCTACCCAGGTGACAGGAGAGGAGGAGCAAGAGCAGCTGGAGGAGGTAGATGGAGAAGAGGAAGACGAGGCAGATGACCCCCAAGCACCGGGGCAGTATACAGTGGAGATGGAGGCAGGGAGTCCCTCAGAGTCACTTGCGCACATGGCCCGCAGCATGCTGATTTGCCTGGCTAGTGACAGCCGAATAGTCACCATCCAACAGAGTGATGACTTCTGGCTGTCCACCCTATTGGACCCTCGCTACCGGTCCAAAATGGGAGCCTTTTTCCCAGCTGCTGAGAGGGAGGACAAACTCAAATACTATAGGGAAATCCTCCGTAGTCAGTGGGCTGCTGCCTATGTGCAGAATTGTCCCTCATCTGACAGGTCTGACCGAGGGGTTCCTCAGCGCTCACGTATCACTGCCAAGGCTGCTGGGGGAAGGTGGGGGGGGGGGGGGTAGGAGCAGTACCAGCTCCATCAGCAGTAACCTAAGTCTGGAGTCGCTGTTGAGAAGCTTCCTTCACCCTCCTAGTGAGGAGAGCAGTTGCCAGCAGCAGCAGCAGCAGACCCTGAACCAAGAGGTGGTGGCCTACTTGGACAGCACTCTGCCATCCCAGTTAGAAGATCCACTGAACTACTGGGCAGCCAAACTGGATGTGTGGCTGCAACTTGCCGAGTTTGCAGTGGAGAAGCTGTCCTGCCCGGCCAGTAGTGTGGCATCAGAGCGGGTGTTCAGTGCGGCAGGGGC
The DNA here is from genome assembly GCA_025379985.1 of Phyllomedusa bahiana. Taxonomy (NCBI): domain Eukaryota; kingdom Metazoa; phylum Chordata; class Amphibia; order Anura; family Hylidae; genus Phyllomedusa; species Phyllomedusa bahiana. The sequence goes on along the minus strand of JAODAL010014542.1, from coordinate 59,020 downwards.
CATCGTTACCCCAAGGAGAACCCGCTTGTCCACGGGGAATGTGGAATGACTGACCTTTGTCAAGATGAATCAGGCGTGGATCTTTTAGGATTTCCACACACCAATGCCTTAGGCATCAGATTACATCAGCCATGACGACTCACCAAAACTTTGAGAATTGAGTCTGGGTTCAAACTACCTGCCTCAGCCACTATTCTGATGCCACCACCCACCTGATGCCACACATCTGCTGACAGTTTCTCCATCTGCCCACCACCATCTTTACCAGGGACTGTTAATGCCAACCACCTCCACACTCTGTCATTGTGCCACTCTATGACCTCATGCTGCTGCTGCTGTTGCTGGTGCCGTGACCTCCACACTGTGTCATATAGCCACTCTCTGACCTCATGCTGCAACAGCTGTGGTTGATGAAGCGGTCACCTCAACACCCTGTCATTGTGCCACTCTCTGACCTCATGCTGCTGCTGTTGCTCCTGCCGTGACCTCCACACTCTGTCATTGTGCCACTCTGTGGCCTACTACTGTTTTTGCCACCTCCAGAATGTCATTGTGCCACTGTCTGACCTCATGCTGCTGCTGTGGCTGCTGCCGTGACCTACACACTCTGTCATTGTGCCACTCTGTGGCCTACTACTGTTTTTGCCACCTCCAGAATGTCATTGTGCCACTGTCTGAACTCATGCTGCTGCTGTGACTTCTGCCGTGACCTACACACTCTGTTATTGTGCCACTCTGTGGCCTATTCCTGTTGGTTCCACCTCCACACTCTGTCATTGTGCCACTGTCTGACCTCATGCAGCTGCTGTTGATGATGTAATCTCCACACTGTGTAATTTTGCCACTTTGTGGGCTCCTGATGTTGCTGCCACCTCCATAATTTTTCATTGTCCCATTCTGTGGCCTACTCATGCTGCTGCCAAGTGACCGCTGTCTCACTGGAACACCCTGTGGTTTCCTAATGCTGTTTCCACCTTCATCACTCTGATGTTGCCACTATGTTTAGTTTTCCCGTTCTTTTCACCTGTCAGAAGGAATGGGAAGGATCAGGATTGTCTAGCCAAAAGCAGGAGTGGATATAGAACACAGAAGACATGCAAATATCCCATTTACTGGTCATCTCTGTTTTGGATCAACTCCTGTTTATTTTTGGCCTTAGCAATACTGATGGATTATGACCGATTGAAAGCAGACACTGACGGATGAAAGGAAGGGCAAAATGATCAGAGTCGTCAACGCAAAATTATTGCCGACACCCTCTCCACTCATTTGAAGTGGCCTCTACATGTATCAGCGTTTAACAGAACATTTTCTGTCATATTTTGTGACGGTTTAAAGCTTTGGCCTCATGGAGTGACCCCTGCTGTGACGTCCCCTTACAGTGCTGCGATCTGTGGCAGCTCCAGTAACCTACTACTGTGTTCTTTGATGCTATTGTAGGACCTTAGCCCTCAGCTTGCTTTTTTCCAGCTGCCACTGCCATGACTTTATCAGGCTGCATTCCAGCTTCAGTTTTTTGGTCAGTTTTGCCCCCGTAAGTGCCCAGGGAATTTTAAAGTGAAGCGATTCTACGAGCGGCGGCAGTCATGTGCATGTCATATTAAAACACAGCATTGTATGAAGACCACTCCAAGCTCCCTCTGCATATTTAAGCATGTCACAACGTTGTACAGCATCCTACAGGCTCTGTGCAGCCAGGAAATAGCTGCTTTTTAATGCAATTTGTCCTGAATTCGGACCGAAACTAATTTTGTCGGAAAATTCGGCGACGTCGGCGAACCGAATTTTTTAGAAATTCGCCCATCTCTACCAAACGGCCACAGAGTAGACCATCCACTTTGCAGGTCCAAGAAAGTAGCGGCACAGGGGCTCACAGAGGCAGCGGCGGTAGCAGTCAGTCAGTGCGGAGTGTTGGTGGTAGTTTTTTGTCAAGACACCGGAGGAGCCGAACATGTATATATGTAAAATCTGTGGGCGGAAAGTGAAGTGTGGCCAGGGACCTAACTTTGGCACCATGGCCCTGCGTCAAAACATGCAGCATCACCATCCAGTGGCCTGGGAGACATGTGTCTCAGATGTGGCGGTCCATCCTGCTGCAGCAGCAGCACCCAGAGGCACTCATCCCATTTTAGGTAGTCAAGGCTCCACCATTTTTGCTGAAGGGAGATGTTTCTCTTTCCCATTATCTACCGGTCCAGATGCTCCTGCTCCTCGCCACTCATGGTGCCAGCAGTTATTCAGCGAGGCAATTGCCAAGAGACAGCAGTATGCATCCAACCATCCTAAGGTGCAGAAGCTGACCATGCTCCTGTCCAAGTTGGTGTTATTGTAGTCCCTCCCTTTCCAAGTGGTGGACTCTGCACCATTCAGAGAGCTAATGGCTTGTGCCGAGCTGAGGTGGAGAGTCCTAAGCCGTTATTTATTTTTGAAAAAGGCAGTACCAGTCCTGCACAAATATGTAGAACAGAAGGTGGACAATCTTTGAGCCTATCGGTGTCTTCCAAAGTGCACGGCAGCACGGACGTGTGGCGCTGTAACTACGGTCAGGGACAGTACATTACATTTACGGCCCACAGGGTGAATGTGCTTTCTGCTCAGGCACGCAAGCAACTTGGACAGGAGACGCCGCTTTCTCCTCCATGTTGTCAAACTGCTGATACTGCGTCAATGTCCACCTCTTCCTCCACCACTACCTCAGCCTCCACAAATCTAAGTGATGCTCCATCATACCGCATGTGCAGGGCACAGCTGTGTCACGCAGTTTTACACCTGCTTTGCCTGGGCGAACGAAGTCACACATAGGAGTTACTGCTCCGCGTCATGCAACACGAAATCAATGTGTGGCTTTCTCCGTGACAACTGCATATCGGAACCATGGTGACAGACCAGAACGAACATGGTGTCCACGCTGCACTGAGGAGGGCTGAGCCATGTGTCATTCATGGCACATGTGTTCAATCTGGTTGTCAAACGGTTCCTCAAGTTTTCCACCCATCTGCAAGACATTCTAAAAATGGCCAGGAAACTGTGCATGCACTTCATACATTCCTTCAAAGCCAATCACAGCCTCCTTGAGCTGCAGCGTCAGAACGGCCTCCCCCAACATAGGCTGATATGTGATGTTTGCAGCCGTTGGAATTCCAGCCTCCATATGTTGGATTGACTGTTTGAACAGAGAAAGGCCATTAATGATTTCATGATGATCCAAGCAGACAGGAGTACTCCCCTGTGTAATTTTGATGTCAAAAAGTGGCAGCTCATGCGTGACACCTGCCATTTGCTCAGGCTCTTTGAGGAGGCCACGTTATTTGTGCCGGGACTACGGGATGAATAACGTCATTCCACTGCTTCATATCCTGGAACAGATGCTGCAAAATCTGTCGGGTCAGGGGACTGGAGATGTGGCGACGACATCTCACGGCCCAACGAGGTAGAGGAGGAGAAGGAGGAGGACACGGGAGCACAAGCAGTGTCTGGCGAAATGAGTGGTTTTTCTACTCAGGTGATAGGAGAGGAGGAGCAGGAGCAGCCAGAGGAGGTAGAGGTAGATGAGGAAGACGAGGCAAATGACCCAGACACACCGTGGCAGTATACAGTGGAGATGGAAACAGAGTCACTTGCGCAAATGGCCCACTGCATGCTGAATTGCCTGGCTAGTGACAGCGGAATAGTCACCATCCGGCAGAGGGATGAGTTATGGCTCTCCACCCTCTTGGACCCTCACTATCGGTCCAAAACGGGAGCCTTTTTTTCACCTGCTGAGTGGGAGGACAAACTCAAGTACTATAGAGAACTCCTATGTAGTCAGATGGCCGTTGCCTATCTGCACCATCATCCATCCTCTGGTAGGTCTGACCAGGGTTTTCACATACCACTGCCTCGGCTGCTGTAGAGAGGATGGGGGTTAGGAGCAGTACCAACTTCATCAGCAGCAGCATAAGTCCGGAGTCATTGATGAGCAGCTTCCTTCACCCACCTCGTGAGCAGGGTACTCACCAGCAGCAGCAGCAGGACCTGGAGCAGACCTTGACCCAGCAGGTGGTGGCCAACTTGGACAGCACTCTGCCACCCATCATAGAAAATCCGCTGGACTACTGGGTAGCCAAACTGGATGTGTGGCCGCAACTTGCCGAGTTTGCACTGGAGAAGCTGTCATGCCCGGCCAGTAGTGTGGCATCAGAACGGGTGTTCAGTGCAGCGGGGGCCATAGTTACCCCAAGGAGAACTCGCTTGTCCACCCAAAATGTGGAGAGGCTCACCTTTGTCAAGACGAATCAGGCGTGATTCGGCCAGGATTTCCACACACCAATGCCTTATGCATCAGATCATATCAGTCATGACGCCTCACTAAAACTTTGACAAATGAGTCTGGATTCTTCTGGCTACCTGCCTCAGCTACTATTCTGATTCTGCCACCCGCCTGATGCCACACATCTGCTTCTAGCTGCTCCATCTACCACCCACCATCTTTACCAGGGACTAATACTGCCACCCACCTCCTCACTCTTCACTAGGCCATTATGTAAACTTCTGATGCTGCTGCTTTCCAAAATCTGTCATTTGCCACTCTATAGCCTACTGATGTTACTGCCACTTCCAGAATTTGTCATTGTGCCACTCTCCGACCTCATGCTGCTGCTGCTGTTGCTGCTGCCACCTCCACACTGTGTCATTGAGCCAATCTGTGGCCTACTCATGTTGCTGCCACCTCCTTAATCTGTCATTTGCCACTCTGTGGCCTACTGATGTTGCTGCCACCTCCACACACTATGTGGCCTACTGATGTTGCTACCACCTCCTCAATCTGTCATTTGCCACTCAGTGGCCTACTGATGTTGCTGCCACCTCCACAATTTGTCATTGTGCCACTCTACGACCTCATGCTGCTGCTGCTGCTGTAGCTGCCGCCACCTCCACACTGTGTCATTGTGTCAATCTGTGTCCTACTCATGTTGCTGCCACCTCCTCAATCTCTCTGTCATTTGCCACTCTGTGGCCTACTGATGTTGTTGCCGCCTTCACACTCTGTGATTAGGCCACTCTGTGGCCTACTTATGTTGCTGCCACCCACACACTCTGTCATTGTGCCACTCTGTGGCCTACTCATGTTGCTGCCACCCCTCATCTTCATTTCCACTCGTGGCTACTGATGTTGGCCACCTACACAATTTGTCATGTGCCACTCTCCGACCTCTGTGGCTGCTGTTGCTGCCACCACACTGTGTCATTGTGCCACTCTGTGGCCTACTCATGTTGCTGCCAACTCCTCAATCTGTCATTTACCACTCTGTGGCCTACTGATGTTGCTGCCACCTACACACTCTGACCACTGTCTCACTTGAACACCCTGCCCTGTTGTTTCCTAATGTTGTTTCCACCCTCCACCACTGTATTACGTTGCCACTACTGGTCATCTCTGTTTTGGATCAACTCCTGTTTGTTCTTGGCTTTAGCAATACCGATGGATTATTGACCGATTGAAAGCGAACACTGACGGATCAAAGGAAGGGCAACATGATCAGTGATGTCAATGCAAAATTACTGCAGACACGCACTCCGCTCTTTCAGGGGGGCTCTAAATGTATCAGCGTTTAACAGAACAGGTTCTGTCATAATCTGTGGAATCATCTGATGACGGTGTAAAAGGAGTGCGTTCTTTGACGCTATAGCAGGATCTTAGCCCTGAGCTTGGTTCTTTCTAGCTGGCGCTGACATGACATGGTCAGTTTTGCCCCCATAACTGCCCAGATAAGGGAAGTGTGAAGCAATTCTAAGAGCAGTTGCTGTCATCTGCGTGTCATACTAAAACACAGCATTGTTTCAAGACCAGACCACGCTCCCTATGCATATTTGAGAATGGCACAATGTTCTGCAACACCCTACAGGCTCTAGTTTTAACCTATTCTTGAATAAAGGTCAAGTTTTAAGTTCTATTCATTACTTCGTTACTCCCTCTTTATCCATCCTACTTTTTGTGTTGGTTTATCTTTACAACTTCACATAAATACAATACAGTGAATGTAATACAGAATCACAAAGTAACTAAAAGAAATGTCATGTGTTATAAATGTCATTTTATAGTAGATTTTTATATCTTTTTTTACATTTACTAGAAAATAATGATAATATGGGACTTAGAAATAAAGTAAAAATCTAAAAAATTACATATACAATATAAAGCACAGTTATATGACTACATTAATCACTGCAGGGCAAAACTAAAGTTTATTATATGAGTGCATAATTCCCCTTTGCCTAGTATAGCTTTTTTTTTACTCTGAAGTAGAAATTATAAAAATTTTTTTTCACTATAAGCTTTATAAAAAAAAAACTATTCCTTATTCCACATGTATTGACATCTTATGCAAAATCTTCTATAGTGTTAACTAATGAAAGAATAAGAACTCTTTAAAATTCAGAAAAAAAAGTCACCTTCCCCAAAATGGTGACACAATGCCTTCTTGATAAATATAAATTTAGAATTCTTCTCTGTTCCTCTGCAGTTAACACTTGAATGTCCTAATAGTTTTTGGATGGTCACTACACCTCTGCTAACGAAGAGGCATAAGTTAAAAAAAGGCTTACATTTTCACACCAGTATTGTAATTGGACCTCTGCTTAATAACAGATCATTGAATTCTCTGATGAGTCACATTTTTTGCTTTATCAAACCAATGAACATTAGAATATTTGGCGGGAAGCATCAGAGAATGACCACCCTACAACCACTGCTGGTAGAACACAGCTTTATAGTCTGTGTAATGTTTGTGGCATTCTTTCATCACTTCATTCATGTGGAAGAAAATTTCAACTGATTTGGGTATGAATCAATTATTGTATACAAGCTGATTGTCTCCCCTGGGGTGGATGGGATCTTCATGTAAATGCCATATGTATACAAAAGTCAAACATTGGTTAGAAGAGCATGACTACTGTGCACTGAAGTGTCACATCTTCAGTGTTGGCCTGCAAATAGGCATATTACAATATTTACAAAAATGTGTGGGGTGTACTCTTTTTACAGAATATATGTATTGTGAGACAGTGACAGGCGGAGTGGTGGACGGAAGATATGTTTCCCCAAGAATGCTGTCCTATGCGGCCTTAGGAAAGGTTTGGACCAGTGCGTGTCACCGAGTTGGCCTGGCCGGTGAAGGGAAGCCGACATTTGTTGTGTGCCCAGTAGATACTGACATGTAGTATAAGCGGTTCCAGTCCGTTTTTATCCGGGTCGGCTTTTCTGGAGTGGTCAAAGAGCCAGGTGGGTGGCCACTCCCACGCACCAGATGAGGCTGGTGCAAGGCCTATAAAGCCTGAGTCTGCAGGCCTGTCATGGCTGCTGGTGGTTTGCTGGACCCATATTGTAAGTAGCTCGTGCTATGTGTATTTGCAGCTTTGCCCAGGGTCACTGAGTGTGTCCCTGGTATAGATAGGACTATATTCGTGTATAGTTAGCGCTCAGCCGAGCAGGTTTTGTTTTATGTTTTATGCCTGGAGTTAAGGCCGTGTTTGTTTCCGTTTATCATATAAATAAACCCAGGCACAGCCTGGACTTGAACTTTACGCAGTGTGTCACTGTCTCTGTCTGTGGAAGCCCACCCTGCTACCTGCTCTGGATGCTGATCCCTCACATATGGTGGGGGATGCGGGCAGACGGGATTTATAAAGAACACACCCCATTTTTCTGAAAGCAATTGAAAACCCGTTCCCCAAGGGGGGACAACCGTAAAAAAGTCCCTTTGGGATCGTGCGGGGAACATTTTTTGTCCGGGATAAAACCCCCAAAATCCCCAGCAGTCCAAGACCGCCAAGATGGTTTGAGCTTTAAAAGCAGTTGAAAAAAGGGGCGAACATTTGCCTCCAGTTGAGGCCCGGGCACACCAGCAAAAGGTGCACGAAGAGGCCTTGCGTGCTCAGGCAAAACCAACGCCCTCCCGGGATAGGGCTAACCGCTCCCCCTACGGGGAGCAGCAGACATCAAAAAGCAGCTCCAAGAGCAAGTCCTGGCGAGGGCCGCAAAGTTCCCGGAGGAGGCCAAGCTCGTTTCCCCGCCGGCGCGTGCCCCCGGTACAGGCATCTATGAAAAAAGAGGGACCCTTACCGATGAGGTCGAGGCCTATCTTAGGGGTTTTCGAGAGAGGGGGCCGGCGGGGGGGAAGTTCCAGTGGTTTCATTTGGGCTGAATTGTGGCCCTTTTCTAACCGGAAAAACCCCCAAGAAGGCTTTATTTTGCCCCTTGGGGCGGGCGGAAGGCCCCGGGGACTTTTTTAAAATTAAAAGGGGTGAGATCCAGGGGCGGGGGGGGGTGAACCCCGCCCGTGGGGGCCCCGGGCGGGTACACAACGGGACCTTCCCCTAACCATTTTCCCGGGCCCGCTAAACAGATGAAAGACCTGGTTCACCTGGTGAAGAATTTGTTTGCAGCCGGGGGAGTCTACACTGCGCAGATAGTGGAAAAAAAGGGGGTCGTGGCCCAAGTTCACCCCTTTCTTGCCCCCGGAAAATCCAGGGGCTGGGTTGGGCAAGGGGCCCCCAAAAAGACGGGGGAAAGCACCCCTTAACCTGTTGAGAGGTATAAAGCCCGGGAAGGATTTAAATCCAAGCCGGGCCCCAGGACCCCCAAACCCCCGGTAACAACAAGTCGCCCGGGGGGGTCTGGTAAGACTGCCCCCTTTCAGAGGGGGGTGAAAAATGTCCCAAAGGGAGGTGGGCCTTTCGGGGGGGAGGGGTGGAGGAGGGGGAAAATTTCTCCAGATCCCCCGGCCCCCGGTAAAGGGGCCCGGGGCTAAAAGCAGACCACAGCCACGTTTTAAATGTTGGCGGGCTGTCGGGGCCCCCCCCCCCCCCCCCCCCCCCCCCCCGCCCCCGGGAAAATATTGCGGGCTAACTGTCCGTGTAAAGTGAGCCAAATGGAATGCGATTTCGGCTAGGGGGAAAAGGTCCCTGTTCGCGGGGCCATTTTCTCGAAGAAAATCCCTTAGAGACTGACATCAAACCCTGTCAGATCAAAGTCAAGGGGCCCTATCCTTAGAAGCTTATTGGACTCTGGGAGCTTGGTTACCCCTGGTGCATGCCAGCCTAGTAGCCCCAACATCAGTCCCCGGGGCCCGGGTTATAAGGGTCCTGTGCATTCCATGGAAACCAAAGGGAGTACCCCACACCCCTTGCCCAACCTAAAAGACTTTTTGGGTGGATCTCCCCCCCTTTGAAGTTGGGGGTGGGGGGGGAGGTCTCTTATGCAACAGTGTTTTCTTGGGAGAGTTTTTCCCCCTTTTTTTTGGGACTTTTTGGGGCAAAAAAAGGTTTTCCCATGAAAGGGTAAAATAATTGAAAATTGATGGTAATCATGCCCTGCGTTTGGGTCCCAGAACCGTTTGACCCGGGAAAAACCAAAAGCTCAGCCAGTAGGGGGGGGACCATAAAAAACGGGTTTAAAATTTTTCCCCAGCATTTTTTGGCAGGTGAGGTTTGGGGGAACGGGAAAGGGGTTTGGGCTGAAAATGTAAAACCTGGAGGCTCACGGGGAAAATTTTTTGGGACAGCTCACTTCGAAAAACCCAAAACTAGTAAAAGCGGGAGAATGTCAAGGTCAAAAAAGGGGGAACCCCTAAAATTCCCCCGGGGCAAAATTATTGTGTTTCCTCACAGGGCAGTTCATCAGGACTATTGTATCGAGGGACAAAGTCCAGGGGGAGGTGGGGGAAAACAACGGGTTAGTCCCACAGTCTTTTTGAGAGGATGGTTTTTGGGCCCTTTCCCAAAAGAAATGAAATATGGGGTCACCGGGGCAGCAAAAAAAAACCAAAAGGAGGGGACCCCTTCAAAAATTTTTCTGGCCAGGGGTACAGGGGGACGTGAAGCTTTACTGTGAGTCATGCCCTGAGTCCCAAACTAAAAACTCCCATGCCCCCCTATCGGAGTCCTCTGTGCCGTTCCCCAAAATCATAGGGGCCCCATTTAGAGAATTGCAAGGGAAACCCCCTTTTGGGCCCGGGGTTTGTAAAGTCGGCCCTTAAAGGGTCATCATTTTTTAAAAAATTGGTGGTGGTGGACTACCCACACGCATCCAGGGGCCCAAAACTTTGGGGAAATTACATCCTAAAAAATGATTCCCCGGGGAATTTTTGTTCCATATGTTTTCCCGTACCGGCTTTTCCAAAGGGATCCTTACTGTTTAAAGGGAAACCCCCTTCATGTCAAAGGTCACAAGGGAGTTATGCAAATTACTTAATTTAAGCTTTTGCGCACGTCATTTGTCCCACCCTCAAACTGAGGGGCCTTTGGGGAGGGGTTTCCCAAAAAAGACGCGAAGGGATTTAGGGTTAAAAGGGAGAGTGGTCAGAAAGGAAAGGTAGGGACTGGAAACTGTCTTTTGGGCCTTTTTCTAATGTTTTTCAATCCGTGAAGTTCCTCAGTCATCCCCGGGTTTTTTTTTACCCTTTTAGCTTCCCATGGGCCGGCCCCCCCCGGGGGCTACTGGACATAGGGCCCAAAAAAACCTGGGGGGAAAAAAAGTCTACACCCCACCGGGGGCGTAATTGAAAAAAATCTCCCCCCTGCAAGATAAAGGATTTTGGCGTTTTGCCCATATTCCCGAGAACAACCCACACAGGTCAGGAAGCTCAAAACCGAGTGTATAATAGGTCGGCCAAAATACGGAGCTTTAACCCGGGGGGTCGGTGTTAGTGTTGGTTCCCACTGTAAAAAAAGTAAGTTCCTGGCCAAATGGGCAAGGGCCTTATGAAATCCTTTTAAAAAATTGGAGATGTTAATTTTTAAAGTATACCACCCCGGGAGGCCCAAGCCGGAAACAAAATACCTTGTGAATTTTTAAATTTAAACCGTGGAAAAAACAGGGAAACCCCGACTGCCGTAGCACCCCCCCATAGAGGGGGCCCCCGAGGTATGTGTATCAGGTCCCTGTCAAAGGGCACAGGGGAAAAAGGAGAACCCGGAGTTCATACAAAGGAATACTGAAGTGTTCTCAGAACTGCCAGGGCGTACAATGTCAAAAACTGACATTGTCACCGAGCCGGGGTAAAGGTCAACTTGAAAACCCTTTTCGATAACCCGGGAAACTGTAAAGGGGGCAATTTCCTTAAAAAGGTTTTAAGAAGATGTTGGACCTCGGGGGATTGAGGGGGGTTTCCCGAAGCATTTGGGTTTAATTTCCAAAAGGGGCCCCATTCCCCAAAACCAGATGGGTCATTACGCTTCTGTAATGATTTTTTGGAAGCTAATGAGGTTTTCCAAGTTTTTAGCATACCCAATGCCCAGGGTGGAAGGGCTAATTGGGGGAGACTGGGTTCCCTGCCGGAAAATTTTTCAGCCCCGAACCCTTTCTAAGGGTTACTGGGAGGTTTCCCCCCGGGGGATAGGGGCCCAAGGGAAAAACGGTTTTCGCTACACCGATGAAAATGTTTCAAAAGGGCTGGGCCCACCGTTTGGTTTTCATGGGGGTCCAGCCACTTCCCAAAAAGGTTTTATGGATGTTTGTCCTTAAGCCCCCTCGTCGTTATGCCCTTTAGCATACTTTGACGAAAATTAATAATTTTGTGAGGATGGGGCAGCCATCTACCTAAAAATCAGGCGGGGGATTAAATCCCCTTTTGAGAAGCAGGGTTTTTCAGTAACCCCTTTGAAGTGGCCTTGGGTTAGAAGAAAACCCGATACCCGGGGGACATAAAAGGTAGGGGCATTATAAAACCCCAGAAATTTAAAGGGAGAGGCATACAGGGCCCGGGGCCCCAAAAACCCCAACCCCAAAAAGGGAGGTTAAGGGCCTTTTTGGGTATTGTGGGTTTTTTATACCCGAAATTTATCCCAAAAAATTTTCTAGTATAGCAAACCCCCCTAACAACCTGGCTAAAAAAAGTAAGTCCGTCAAGGGTTGGGGTTGGGAAACCCCGGGGGCCGAGAGGGGATTCCAGGGGGTTTAAAAACGGCTCCCGTGTAAAAAGCCAGTCCTGATTACCCCAAACTTTAAGAAAGAGTTTTTTCGACAAAAACAGTGCCCTCTGAGGGGGGGACTGGGTGCATGCTTTCCCCAGGGGGTAGACGTTGAAGAGAACCCCCCCCACGTAATTTTAAACAGGAAACTTACACCCCAAGAGGAAAAATATAGTTTTTGTGGAATGGGGGTGGTTTTGGGCCCCAAAAAGGGCCCCCGGAGTCCCCTTTAAGGGATTATTTTTAGGACCCACTTTCGGGGGTAATAACACGACCAAAGCTCCCTTAAAATTGGATGTTTCCCCAAACTTTAAAAAGCGAAATGCAAGAGTTTTCCGAATGGTTCCTGGGCATTTTCAAAAATTTTTGTTTTTCTGTGGAGCACAGGGCAGGGACATACAGGGGAATGCTGATGCACTGTCTAGGGCGCATTTTTTTTGGGTTTCTAAGTGTGTCCGGGCCCCACAGGCTCGAACAGAGGGGGGAGGGAAGGGAAAACAGTGACAGGCGGATGGTGGGGAGGGGGGGGGAAAAATAAGTTTCCCCCCCGAATTCTGTCCCCATGCGGGGTTTTTGGAAAGGTTTTGGGCCAGTGCGGTCACCGGTGGCCTGGGCTCGGTAAGGGAAACCCAAATTTGTGGGTGTCAGTTTAAAACGACAAGTAGTTTTAAGCTTTTTCCCCGTCCGCTTTAACCGGGGGGGCTTTTCTGGGAAGAGGGTTTAAAGAGCCAGGTGGGTGGGGGCCCCTTTTCCCCCCGCCCAGGGAGGCCCGGTGCAAGGGGCCCATAAAAACCTGATTTTGCAGGCCCCGTCATGGCTGCTGGTGGTTTTGGGGGGACCCCTATTTGGTTTAAATTTGCTCTGCCCATGGGGTTTTTTGCAGGCCCTTTGGGCCCCGGGTCACTGAGTTTTCCCTGGAAAAAATAGGGGCTAAATTCGTGTATAAGTTTTGCGCCCAGCCGAGCAGGTTTTGTTTTTTTTTTTATGCCCGGAGTTTTAAGGGGGTTGTTTGTTTTTCCCTTTTTCAATAAAAAAACCCAGGCACAGCCCGGACTTGAACTTTTTCCGTTTTGCCCCTGTCCCCTGTCTGTGGAAACCCACCCTTTCTACCCCCTCTGGAAAAGCTGATCCCTCCAAAAAATTTGGGGAGGAAGCGGGCCCGACAGAAATTAAAAGAGACACACCCCACAGTTTCTGCCCGCAATTGAAAACCCCCTTTCCAAGGGGGGACAAACCCTGAAAAAAGTGCCTGGGGTCGTGCTAAACCTTATGTCCTGGATAAAAGCGCCAGCTTTTGGGAGCAGTCCGAGACCGCCCAAAAGGATGAGCCCCTTTTGAAAACAGTGATACAAGCGAAAAAAGTAGCCTCCAGTTATGACCGCAACCAGCAAAAAAAGGGGTCTGTGGAAAACCCCCGCCGATATAAAATTTTAAATATATAAATTTATTTATTTATGTGTTTTGTCTAAAAGAGAGCAATTGGGGCTGTGATTTGGGGTATATAAACCCAGCGGTTCCCTTCCCTTTTACCTTTGGGGGGAAAAGGCAGATAATGTTTACCTAGGGGTAATGGAACCTTTTGGGGAAAAATAGAACCGGGTTTGAGAGGTGTTTTTCAGGGGGAATTTGACTCCGTAGTATGTCTGTTTAACAAATGGTTTCCCTTTTGGGAAAGGCTCTTACCCAGAGAAAAAAAAAGTGTTTGGGGGGTGCCCCCTCCACCCTGTTTTATGACAGGAAATTTAACCCGGCCAAAAAGTCAGTCAGTTTAGCTGGCAAATTTTTTTGGGTTTCCCCAAATCTTTGGGCAAAACCCTTTTTTCCTGAGAGGGGGATTTCACTGGATTTATGCCAGTGTTTTTCCCCATTTACTTTCCTTTTACGCCTTCAAGGTGTTAGTAAGTGAGACACTTATAGTATTTGCCCAGATGAGCAGGATTTGTTTACCTTTTTTTTTTTTTTTTTTGCATATGTATGCCTGTTTGCGCAAATAAAATATGGGAAAACATGTATTTGGACTAAAGCTTTGTTTCTATCTTTATGCCTGATGAAACCCTTTCAATGGGCCCAGCTATAAAATTTTCTTACATTGGTGGAGGATCGGGTTAAATAAAGAGCAGTAATCTTAAAGAAGCAAAATTTCCTGAGACAGCAAAGGGAGTGTTGTAAACCTAAAATAAAATTTTTGTTTAAAACCCATGCCTGAGTGAAAAAATTTCCCAAATTTCGCTTTTTCAAGATGGTAAGATGGAAAAAACGTTTTTAAAAAGGGTTAAAACCCCGGCTAATACTAAAACCCCCAGCTAGTGGTGGAAAGCCAGGCCCCAAAAAAGGGGCAAAGGGAAAATTGTTCAGGCCCAGAACAAGACCAACCCCCCTGTTTTATTGGTTTTTTTTTAAAAAACCCCAAATGTGAAAAAAAACGTCAGGGGAAAAACCAAATTCTGCTCAGAAGGGTACAGATCTTGACAGAATTTGGGCAGAGGGGGCAACAGGTGGAGTAGCCCCCACCCCGGTTTAAGTGGTGCCCAAAACGTATTAAAGCGAGAAAGACCAAAGATGAAAAGACCTCAAGGCTTAAACTCTGGACCTTTGAATGGATTGTGAAGAGACAGCAGCTTCCCGTGGGGGCCCGTGGGGGGTGTTTTCCTGGCCACTTTCCCAATTTTTGAACTGCAAAAAGGGCCCCAAATTAGTCCTGGGAAGGTTTTTAAAAATGCCAAAAAAACTAAAAAAAAGTTATAGGGGGAGATACTTTGCACAACTTGGGGGGCACTGTGGGTGGTGAGAAAAAGGGAGTTTAAAAAAAAAGGGAAATTTGACCCAAAAAGTTAGCTCATTCCCAAAATGACCTCTTCCACTTCACCAACAAATGGCTGCAGACAGAGAATCTCACACCTTCCCAGGTGGTCGAGCAGGTTCTCTTTTGGGCCCAAATTTTTCCCATTTCCCTACCCAAAACCTCCAGTGGTGTGGATAAAAATGGTTGTGGAATTTGTCTCAAATTGTTGGAAAGATACAGCGCGAAGGGGAGGAAGGGCCACCAGGTATAAAATCCCCTTGGGGTCCAAAAAAATGGCAACATGGGGTAAGACTTTTCCTGTCACAAAAGGGAAGAGAAAATGTCTTAAAGAGAGGGGGTTATATTTGGGTGACAGGGGGAAAGGTCACCCACCACAAAGAGGGACCCTTTACTTAAAAGTGTCCCATTGTCTTCTGGCGGTGTCAAGGACTAGGACATGTGCTCAATCTTAGGGGAGCCAATGAAGTGTGGCCTGGAGAGGCGTATCTCATTGTTTGCAAAGCCCTCCTATTCTACTCATGTTGCTGCTGGTGTGGAACCACAGGAGTGTATGGTTAAAGCTAAAGGACACTAGGTACAAGCTCTCCAGGACTCTAGTTTGGTGACCCTGATGCAAGTCAGGCTGGTAGACTCAGACCAACTCTGCTCATGCTGCATAGGCATGGTATGCATTTACAGTGACACCAAAGATTACCCTACTGCCACACTTACCGTAGAGACTCCCTGTGGGGCCACACAACAGTAGAGAGGTAACCAGATAATTTTTCTTTAGTTGTCTTGGCTGGAAACGCTCTCTGAGCTAGAGTTCTCTTCCTTGCCAGTGTGGAGGGGACATTTTTGTATGGAACAAATCAGGGATCCTAACTTGGTAAATATTTTGAAAGCATAAAGGTTATTAATGGTAGGCTCCAGGAACCAGGCAAGTGGTTAGTTTACCCTCATTTTGCAGTGCATAATGACTTATTGTACAGGGTGAAAAAGACCCCAACCAAGGTGGTTGAGCAGTTGGTGGTACCCCGGTCCCATGTTCACATGGTTTTGGACTTGGCTCGCTCCCATGTGCTGGGGAGACAATTAGAGAAAACTAAAGAGTGAGTGAAACAAACTTCTACTCGCTGGGTATCTATTAAGCAGTTGAGAAATTCTGTCAATCCTGCTTAGAGTGCCAGATTAACGTCCTTAGACCCCATTTCTGGAGAATGCTAATTCCTCTACCGATAATCGAAGTTCCATTCAAGCGAATCAGCATGGATCTGGTGGGGCCTCCTAAATTGGTCAGGGGACAGCAATATATCTTGGTGGTCCTAGATTATACCACCCACTACCCCGAATGCATTCCCCTTAGGAACACCTCCTCTAGCGGTATAGCAAAGGAGCTGTTCCACATGTTCACACAAACAGGGATTCCAAAAGAGATCCTAATGGACCAGGGCATGCCCTTCATATTCAATGTGACCAAGGAGCTGTGCCAACTTCTAAAAATTACCCACCTCCGTACCTCTATATATCATCTCCAGACCGATGGTCTGGTGGAGAGATTTGAAAAAAAACCTGAAAGGAATGTTAAAAAAAGTGGTGGATAAGGATGGGAGGGACTGGGACCAAGAAGTTCCACAGGCATCCACAGGGTTTTTACCATTCAAGCTCCTATATGGTAGACATCCCAGTGGACTCCTAGACATAGCCACAGGAAAATACTCCGTACAAAAGTGTGATTGAACACATAGCGGAGATACGAGATAGCATCGTGGCGGTCATGCTTTTAGTCAGGGAGAACATACAGCAGGCCCAGGAAATGCAAGCCAGGGTATAAAATAGGTCGACAAATATCATTGTCTTTCAACCAGGTTAAAAGGGTGCTAGTACTAGTCCTGACGGTTGAGAGCAAATTTCAAGCCAAATAACAAGGCCCCTCCTAGATCCGTGAAAGGATTAATGAGGTAAACTATAAAGTGTCCCAGCCAGGGAAAAGGAAACCCTACCAAATTAACCTCATCAAGCCCTGGAAGGAACGTGAAAGTCTTATGTCTATAAGGGAGCCACCTAACAAGGAGTAACCTCCTGTTTCAGAGTCCTTGTACAAAGGCAAGAAGTTAAGAGGTTCTTACAAAGGAACTGATGTTGTTATGGAGCCAAGTAAGAAGGTACGGTTAAGACCGTATAGGGTGCCCAAAGCCCAGAGACAAGCGATCTCTGAAGAGGTGAAACAAACGTTAGCTCCAGTGGTAATACAGAAGTCAAAAAGTGGGTGGTCAAGCCCCATAGTGATCATACCCAAACCGGACAGCAGCTTGCAATTTTGCATTTACTTTCGTAAGTTAAACAAAATATCAAAGTTGTATGCCTACCTCATGCCCAGGGTCGATGAATTGATTGAGAGGTTGGGACCTGGTAAATACATTACCACATTAGATCTAACTGTCAGGGACCAACACAAAGACACAGACAAGTGGCCCCTGACACTGATCCCAGCCCCTGACCCTGCCTTTTGGGGAACCTGACTCCTTAATAGGCCGGCCCCAACCAGAAGACTAACAACTGCACTGAGCAAGGTGCAACACAGACAAGGACAAAAAAACACAAAACAAGTAAACGTGGTTGGGGCGGTCCAAGTCGGTAACAGAACGGGCAGCGAGGTACAGAAACGTGAGACAAAAGGGATAACCGGAGTCCAAGCAGAAGGTCAAGTAAGCACAGAATGACAAGCAAAAGGCCAGGCGAATACAGGAAAGAAAAACCTATAGCAGGCAAAGAAGGAAGGAAGGAAGCAGTGACTATACATAGGGAAGGGAGGAAGAAGAGAAGTCAGAGCCTTCTTAGGGATGGCGGGGTATTACAAGAGATTTGTACCAGGTTTCATCTCAATAGTCACCACTTTTACTGACCTCACCAAAGGGGCCAAGGAACCAGGAGGCTGAACTGGACTTTCTGAAACTGAAGGAGGTGCTTTGCAAGGGACCGATATTAATTGCTTCTAATTTTAAGAGAGAATTTGTAATTCAGGTAGATGCCTCAGAAGTGGGCTTGGAGGCTGTACTGTCTCAGTTAGTCAATGGGAAAAAACACCCTGTAGTGTATCTTAGCAGGAAGCTGTCTGTAGCCGCGAAAAAATACTCCATACTATAGAGCAAATGCCTTGCTCTCAAGTGGGCCATTGATTCTCTTTGGTACTGCGTTATGGGGAGACAATTCAGGGTGATCACGGATCATTCTCCTTTAAAGTGGATGGCCCAAAATAAAGGGAAACTGTGAAGGTGACCCAGTGGTTCCTGGACTTACATGATTTCAAATTCTTTGTAAAATTCTGTGTAGAATGCCCAAGTTCCCAACAAGCCAAAAAAGATTTGCTGTCACATGTTCACAGTTTTGGGGCATAAAGTGCTCTGCCCCACAGGTCTGAGCAGAGGGTGAGGATAGGTAAGACAGCAACTGGAAAGGTTTGTAATGTATACATCCCAGCCAGGTTCTTTGCATATACATGGAGAATGGCAGATACATGTCACCAAGATAATGGAACTTGGTGAAGTTGGAGCCGATAGATAGGTGTGGCAGCTGCATTAGGCAGTTGGCACCTGTTTAAACAGCATGGCTGTTTAACAACAGTTGATCTGGGATGGCTCTTACTCACTTAGGCAAACTGTTGAGTGGTTATTACTCCACATGTTCCACGCCAGGAATTGCCTGGCCTATATAAAGTTGCCTAGCTGACTAGGTGTGACTGCTACTCTGAACTAATCATTTGGGCCTGAGAGGAGAAAGCCAGTGTCTGCCACACAACTTTCTTCTTGCTTTAAGGTGTTAGTGAGGGAAACTATACTGTATAGTAAGTGTTCAGACAAGCAGGATTTTGTTTACTGATTGTTTATTTTGCATCTTTATGCCTATTTGCCTAAATAAAATACGGGAAAACATGTATTTGGATCAAAATCCTGTCTATGTCTTTATCGCTCAATATATATATTGTCACGGTGCACGCCTCAGCCCCCGTCTCAGACAGCGGACCAGCCTGTACCTCCGTTTAGTTTCCTCATTCTCTCACGGTCCATGCAGGGATCCCTGCGCTTCATGACCGCCAACATGGCCGTGTTCTATCTGTCTATCTGCTACTGAGTTAAACTCCACAGTCCTCGCTCCTGCTCCCATCCATGGTTCAGCTTGTACCCATCCTCCCTGGCTGTGGGAATTGTGTGAGGATTTAAAAGGACAATATCCCAATAACCTGGCCAATAACCTGTGACCTCTTGTGTTAAAAGGAACTTGCTGCTCCTGCCTCAGTGTCAGTTTGTTGATGTCCCTCATAGAGCTTGACACTTGTCTGCTGTGTAGCTGCTGCTATTCCAGTACTCTGCATTACCTGTGCGTTACAGTTGTTCTTGCAGTTGCATCAGTCTACTCTCCTATTGCTGTTACCTTGCCGCAGTACCTGCCTGGGACCTTCCACCCATCTATGGCTCCACCTGCTTTGTCCAGTCACCTTTGCCAGTACCCAGTGTCCCTTGTCCTGCACATAAGCTGTCATCGTGGGTAGCCACTTCAGGGGTAGCGACCTGGGGGGTTTCCCGCAGCAAAGTCCTTCCAGTCTTGCAGTGAGTTTCGGTGTAGACAGTGGTCCCCTTAGACTCCGCTCCTTGGTGTGGTCTGCACATATACCATCCTTGCCTGTGGTGATCATAGAGGATCTATCATATACCCGGGCCCCAATATAACTTGACAGTACGAACTGACCATAACTAATGGATTCCACTGATGTGACTCTGCCGGATATCCAGAAACTGGCAGTTGTAGTTACCTTCATGGAGTCCACCTGGAGCAACTCTTCCAGCAGCTACAGACAATTAACTCTTGTCTGGATGATGTTGTGTCTGCACTGGCACCTACACTTGCTCTGCTACTTGTAGTAGCTCTGCCTCCTGTTGCCAAGACAAAGGACCACATGTATGATTCTCGCCACGTTGGGGCGCACCTTTCCGCCAGTTTTTCGGCGAAATTTGCGCCTGATTTATGTCGGCGCCGAGGTGCGCTCATACATTTCATGTAAAGTCAGCCGCGCCTCGCCAGTGTGTGACTTAGGCGCAGTGCGAGGCTGCGCCTAAGAATCGCCGCCCGAGTTAGTGCGATCATACATATCATGTAAAGTCCGCCGCGCCTCGCCAGTGTGTGGGGCGCAGTGCGGGACTTAGGCGCAGTGCGGCGCTGCGCCTAAGATTCGCCGTCCGAGGAGGTGCGCTCATACATGCGGGAAAAAGTCCACCGCGCCTCGCCAGTGTGTGGGGCGCAGTGCGGGACTTAGGCGCTGTGCGGGACTGCGCCGAACATGTATTCCGATTCGAGACAGGCTGGAAAACATCGAGAAATCATTAAAGATGTGCGTGCGGAGTATGAATCAAAAAATCGCCTTTATAAAGGCGTAAAACATTCTCTGAAAAAGAGCTGAAACCTACTAAAAAAAACATAAATAAAATCACTTTCCAAAAATCAAGAACGGCGCTACATCGGGAATTTGAATATTGGAAATTGCCGGGAAATACAGTAATTCAAATTCTGTAAACTATTCTCATTGGTCAGCAGAAGCCAGCCAATCAAAATAGGAGCGACAGTGAACCATTAAAACCTATGGAGAAGTATGGACCAAACAAATTCAAAGGTGGGACAGTTCAAAATACAGTAAAAGTGCAGAAAAGAGCTGATTGGTTGAGCTAGCGGGGGCTTGGCTATCTCGGCCAATCAGAATAGGAGCAACAGGGACCCATTATAACCTATGGAGAAGTTAGAACCAATCAAAGGCGGAACAGTTCAAAATACAATAAAAATGCAGAAAAGAGCTGATTGGCTGAGCTAGCGGGGGCTTGGCTATCCCAGCCAATCAGAGCGCGAGCTACTTGTCCCATTGTAGTCTATGGAGAGATCGGCGCAATGCAATCTCGGTGCTCAGCGCCGTGCGGCATGGAGTATGAATAAAAAAATAATTTTTATTAAGTGTAAAACATTATCAGATAAAGAGCTGAAACCTTCTCTAAAAATAAATCAGTTAAATCCCTAACAACGCTTTTGTTGCCGAGACCGGCGCTACATAAGGAATTGCAATAAATAGAAATGAACAAAGAGAGCATGTAGTCCGAATCAATTGTAATATAAAATATACAAATTTTATTCATATCCAATATAAAAATATGCAAATATATAAAACACTCACACGAGAACCCCAATATAAACTGCAGGTCCAAAGACAAAAGTCCAGTGTATAAACAGTAATAAATAGCATTTTACAAAGTTTTGGGTACAGTCTCCATCATATGTACAGCAATAGTAAGATCAGAGTGGTAGCATATCCTATAGGTCATACCAGTACATCAAATAATTTCTCCAAGACTTAGATCATATGCATGGGTATTTACATCTAGACATAATAGTCGTGAATCCACACAAGGTAACTTCAATACAGTGGAGAGTACGATATGCCCAGTAGAACAAAGCATAACGAATAACATCTTTGTAATTCCTTTATGCTTTGTTCTACTGGGCATATCGTACTCTCCACTGTATTGAAGTTACCTTGTGTGGATTCACGACTATTATGTCTAGATGTAAATACCCATGCATATGATCTAAGTCTTGGAGAAATTATTTGATGTACTGGTATGACCTATAGGATATGCTACCACTCTGATCTTACTATTGCTGTACATATGATGGAGACTGTACCCAAAACTTTGTAAAATGCTAATTATTACTGTTTATACACTGGACTTTTGTCTTTGGACCTGCAGTTTATATTGGGGTTCTCGTGTGAGTGTTTTATATATTTGCATATTTTTATATTGGATATGAATAAAATTTGTATATTTTATATTACAATTGATTCGGACTACATGCTCTCTTTGTTCATTTCTATTTTTTGCGCTTTATCAATGGAGAGTGGTCTAATTGACTACACTAAACATAAGTGGAAATCTGGACGTTTTTTGTTATTGTGTATGATTTATATCTGTGTTTCTTTCACAGTGTCCAGTAATACTTGTATGATGGATTTCAGATCTCGTGATCAATCTTGGGTACTAAAGATTAATGAAGTATTTAAAGAGGACCTCAAGTTGCTTTTAAGTGATGATGGCATGGAGATGAAAGAAACCCAGTCCAGATGGCGTGATTTGCTCCATAAACGTCTTAAGATTTGGTGGAACAGGGCGTTTCTTGAGAAATACCTAACCAGGGGTCTGATACCGAGGGGCCTAAGAATAAAGGTGTTCCCGTCATTCATGATGGATGATGAGTCCTTTAGAGGTAAATGGGAGGAGGCAGCCAACAGTTGTTCCCATAACTTTATGGAATTACTTATTCAATCTAACACTGTAGAACTAGAAAAAATAGAAATTGAGTTACTGGATGTTCAAAATAAATTAAAGGATCGGCTGTCAAAGGACGAAATGGATAAATTTAACATTGAATTAGATAAGGACTGTTGCAAATGGGAAAAGGAAATCTGTGAGTTGAAAGCCAAAAAGTTCCTAAGAGATGTTAATGATCTACATCTAGGACGGGTATATAATTGGAAACATATTGGAAACAAACCCCGTTCAACATCCAGTTCCAGCTCCAGATCAAGATCTGGATCAATGTCATCCAATATGTCGCATGAGAAATATAATTGGCTACGCCAAAATCAGGATAGCAGTGGAGGTGGAGGGTCTACATATCCAAAGCGGGATAGAAATCCACTTGTTCAATATAACATCCCTCCCTCCCATGATGGTAAAGCAAGGAAAAACAAACTAAAGGTGATCAATTTATCATCTCATATTCTAACTCAAGTACAACTGGATGTTTTGGGACTGGGTCTGACTTTCTCCCCTACTAATCAATTTCATTTTTTCACAGCCCTAAAGGACTTACACCTATTTGCGAGGAAGCTAGTGTTAAAGAGATTATACGCTAGTAAAGAGAATGACAACTTTTTCCATACTTTGGAAGAGAGGAATGCTCTGGAGATTTTGGAGAATTTACTCTTAGAACAGGATGGCCCTTCAGCAGGTACTTTCCCGGTGCGGTTGATTTCTAAGTCCGCGGTCTTTCCTCCCTTGTCTGTGTGTCCGCAAGTGGAAATCTTCATAAAACTAGTTGCCAATGATATAATGAAACTCTCTCAAAATTTTGGTTAAAATAACCTTAATAGACAACAAAGAGAGGCAATTAGAGAATTACAGATGATGAATGATGTGATAAAAAAACCCGCAGACAAGGGGGGGAAATATCGTGGTTTGGCCTATTGAGAAGTACGAGAAGGAGGCCTTGTGACAATTAAGGGACAAACAGACCTATATGAAAAAGCCCTATAACCCCATTATGAAATTCTCTGGTGAATTACAGGACTTTGTCGAAATGGCCTTTAGAAAGGGAATCATTTCTAAGAAAATTTGTGACAACCTTTTGGTAAAGTTCCCAAGGATCCCGACCCTATACCTGCTTCCCAAAGTTCATAAGGATCCTATCGAACCGCCGGGACGTCCCATTGTTTCAGGGCTGGGGGGGCTGTGTGACCCAGCTTGTAAGTTCATAGATTATTACCTTAAACCATTGGTAGATTTGCTACCATCGTATGTCCAAGATACGACAGACATTCTAAGGCGGGTAGACGGGATCCATATTGAACCAGAGGTACTTTTAGTCACAGCCGACGTAAAATCCCTGTACACATCCATGCGGCACAGGGACGGATTGACAGCTGTGGCATATTTTCTGAGATCCAGTGGTTTTGAACCCGACTTGGGTGATCTGCTTCTGGAATTGCTCAGATATGTACTAACACATAATCTGTTTGTGTTTAAAGATAATTACTACGTCCAACAGCAGGAAACGGCTATGGGGGCGGCATGCGCTCCGGCGTATGCCAATCTTTTTCTGGGGTATTGGGACAAAGAACTTTTCCACCATGACAATTTTCAGGCCGCTGACAACGTCCAGTGTTGGCTGAGATATATTGACGAAGTCCTCCTTTTGTGGAGGGGGTCGATGTCTCAGCTCACACTGTTTATGAATCAACTAAACCAGAATGATTATAACATCAAGTTGACTTTCAATGCGGATGACAAGAAAATTTAATTCTTGGACATCTCTATTGAAGTTAATGAGAGAGGCATGATTGAAACGGATATATACCGTAAGGCAACTTCAGTGAATTCACTGTTACATGCCTCCTCTTTCCATAAGAAGGCGACTATTGATGCCATTCCGGTTGGCCAGTTTCTGCGAGTTCGCAGGATCTGCTCATCCGAAGTAAAATTTGAGAACCAAGCACGAGATCTACATATGCGCTTTTGGGAAAGGGGGTACAGTAAAAGATTTACAAAGAGGGCTTACCATCGGGCCAAAAGATGCTCTCGTAATCAACTGTTGCAACATCAAAAAAGGATCAATAATGACCAGATTCGCTTTATTACAACTTACAACTGTCAATGGTCTAACTTACGTGAAATATTGGCTAAGCATTGGGGTGTCTTGAAGACGGACCCAATTTTGGGCAAAGAAATCATGGACTTTCCTGCAATGGCGGCCAGAAGAGCACCCGATCTTAGGGACCTTTTGGTCAAAAGCCATTATACCCCCATAAAAAACATCCCATTTAGCCTAAGAGGTCCGGTTCAAGGATTCTTTCCTTGCTGTAAATGTGTATGTGATGTAGAAGTCACTTTATTCCATTCCCAACTGTCAGTTCTCTCCCCCCTCAACCATTCTGTATCTAGTCAGAGCACAGCTTCCCCCACCACAGCACAAGCTCAATTTACATAGTAACGAAGCCCAGTGTAAATGCCTTTTCTATAGGAAGTCGCCACAGCAGGAGGGCAACCCATGAAAAGACCCTCATGAATCCAATTAGCCCTGAAAAAATGGTAGTCCCAGCGTCAAAGACTCCAGCAATAATAACCCAGACGGGTCGTCTGCGATTTGTCATATCGATTCATAGGCGATCCGCTCATAACTGGTGCGTGGCGGGTTCATATCACAAAATATAGAGCTCCCCGCACGCACCCGGCCATTTCCCGGTTTTCCAGGACGCCAGGGGACGGAGATATCCAGAATCGGGCCTACGGGGTCCAGAAGATAAGCATGTTTGATATCCAGGCGTCAGGAAAGCCCAGACGGTTCGGATGGTACCACCGGCGCGGGTCTGTGCCAATGCCCTGCCGACTTATCGTCCATTTTTGGTTTTGCATCAGAAACTGCATGACCTGAGTGGGAGGAGTGCATAGGCCGTCCCAGGGTTGTGTAGGGGGCTACCCAGTGGGCTGCCCCTCGCAGATATAAGCCAGGAGCCAGAGTTGGCTCTTCCTGTTTGATCCAGAGAAGGGGAGTGCCTGAGAGCAGGTCCGTGACATCATCACTCAGCAGCCAGGCCACATCTGCCTCCCATGCGGCCGGGCCCCAGGCAAGCAACAACGGTAACTTGATTATTCTAACTGCCTTTTGTCTGTACTCCATAATTGTATTTGCATCTGTCTCCTACCTGTATGTTGTTATCCTTGTGTATATATTATCTGTCTAGTGTGCCCCCCACGGCTAATTAAATCTATAAACTTTAATCTGAGTTAGTCTGTCTTTTTCAGCGGCCTCACAAGACCAAAATTTACTCGGTCTATGATATATAGCTACCCCAAGGCTGGTTTCGGCCTTGTTATAAGATTGGTCACGGACCGGTCTTATAACTAAAGTAGAAACTGGTGGCAGCCGTTCAGGGTTCTGGACGAGGAGAGTGTTCTCTCGTCCTCCCTGGTTCTCCCTGTGCCGGTGTGGGCAAGGGTAAACAGCGGACTAGGCTGTTTTCGTCACAGTGTCGCATGTCCAAATATGCAGAGAACTAAGGTTTTTCCCATGACAGGGGGAAACAAAACCTTTGACATCTGCCACTATATCACTTGTGGCACTAAAAATGTCATATATTTGGCCCAATGTCCCTGTGCCAAAATTTATGTTGGCATCACAACGCGCGAATTGAAAATCAGGGTGCGTGAACACGTGCGAGATATTTTGGCCGCGAAGGACACTACTGACCTTCACCAGCTAAAAACTCTCCCTAAACATTTCCTACAATATCACAATTGTGACCCTAAGGACTTGCGAGTATGCGGAATCGATCTGATCCATCTGGGTATCCGGGGTGGAAACACTATGCGCATCTTAGAACAAAAGGAGACTAGATGGATTATAACTTTAGATGCTATGTCCCCAAAAGGTCTTAATGAGAAACTGAGTTTTGCATCTTTTCTTTGATATCTTACTCTGTTCTCTGTCATTGAATTATCGACTGGGCCTCTCGCTATTTGACTCCTGGTTTGGGGTGTTTGGTAACTCTGCCGTTTAGTTGCAACATTCTGGAATATGCCCCTTTTTTGATGCGTGGGTTGGGTTTCTATTTCTTTGCCATCATCTTTTAATTGTCTTTTAACTGTGGTCTTTTCGTGTCTGTTTTGCTCCCATCCAGCCTATCGATTTTATCCCCGTAAAGTCAAATCGAATGCTGACCTTTTGAAGCCCCCGACTTTCCCTTTTCCCGGGCTCCCCCTTGGAAAGATTTTGGGATCAATAAATTTTTGTTTTGGGAACGAAAAATATTTTAAATTATGGTACTTGGTCATTTCTTAATTATGTTGGAGCTTTTAAATAAAATGTTTTTTAGAGTGACCCCCTTTTCCATTTTTATTCTATTTTTTCGTTGTTTTTTTTTTTTATGAAGGGGCTTTGATATTTTAAACCCTTTTAAAGGGGGTGGCTTTGTGGGATGTCGTTTGGACGTGTTGTTAAAACCAGGACTGGACATGGGGTTGCGCCACGTTCCGTGGTGGGGATTCAGGGGGGGCCCGCCCCCCCGGCGTTGTATGGGGCTGTGCCCCATGTCCGGGGGTTTTTCACTTCCGCGCTTGGCGCCGGGGTCCAAGATCCCGGGAAAGGGGGGCGGGGGGCGGGCTTTTCCCCCCTTTTTTCGAACACTTGGGGGGGCAACCAAATAGGGGGGGTTCCCTGGGTTTTTAAAAACCCATCACCCTCAAAGGGTTTTTAAAAAAGGCTTTGGTAAGCACTTCCAGCATTACCCCCGGGGGGAAGCAGTTGGGAAAAAACGCCGTTGGGGTTTTTTCGGTCCCGGGTTCCCTTTTGGAAAAATTTCCGCCACCATTTTTTTGAATAACATTCTTTGAAATTTTTCCCTTTATATCCCTTTGTTCAAACGGGCCCTTATCCTAGCTCCGCCACTGTATTGAAGGGGTTTCCTTGGGGGGGGATTCACGCCCTATTATGTCTAAAATAAAAATTTCCCATGAAAAAGTTTCTAAGTCTTGGAGAAATTTTTTTGATTTTCCTGGATGACCTTTTGGATTGCAAACCACCCCCTTACCCTTACTTTTGGGCTGTTACTTTGTTTGGAGACGGGTTACCCAAAAAACTTTGTAAAATGTAATTTTTTTCTTTTATTTACCCGGGACTTTTGTTTTTGGGACCGGGCAGTTTATATTGGGGTTCTCGTGTGAGGTTTTTTTTATTTCCCATTTTTTTTATTTTGGGAAATTTTAATAAAAATTTTTGGTTATATTTTATTTTTTCCAATTGATTCGGACTACATGCCCCTCTTTGGGGTTCCCATTTTTATTCCTTTGCGCTTTTATAAATTTGGGGGAGTGGTCAAATTTGGACTACACAAAACCCATAAAGTGGAAATCGGATGTTTTTTTTTATTTTTAAAAGGGGTTTTTTGGCAATATAGAGAATTGCCGGGAAATAAAGTAAAATTAAAATTGTTTTAAGCTCTTCTGATTGGTGGGCAAAAACCCGGGGGGCCCTTTCGGGAATAGGAGGGGACGGGGGCCCATTCTAACCTATGGGGATTTATTTGACCAATCAAAAAATAGGGGGCGACGGGGGAACCCTTTCCCAAACCTATTGAAAAACCCTTACGACCCAAAATCAAAAATTAAAAGGGCCCGGGACCTTTTTCCCAAAATATTGTAAAAAGGCAGAAAAGAGCGGGTTTTTGGCGGGGAGCTAGCGGTTTGGCTAGCTAGTTTTTTTAAAGGGTTTGGGGTTTTCTTTTTCCCTTAAAATTTGTTTTTGCCTTTATAAAGGGCGTTTTTTTTTGGGCCCATCCCCCCCAACCCCCAGGGCGTTGAGAAGCCGGATTTCTTTTGGTGATCTTTTTATGTTTCCTCCCCAATGTTAGTTCTTGCCCCACTTCGCCTTCCACTTCGGGCTCCCGAAGGGCGGGCAATGCGCCCGCACCTTTCCCAAACTCGCGATGTCCCATCCCTTTCCGGAATTTTGGGAGCGCGGCGGGCGTCCCCCCCCAAATTTCCTACACCACGCCCACACCGTCCCCATTGCCCCCCAAACTTCTTGGGGGGAACACCCTGAAAGTGGCAAATTTGCTGCCCCTAAAACCGCCACCCCTGCGTCCACAGGGGGATTCGGGTGGTAGGCCCCGGGGTTTAAACCCCAAGAAAACGGCTTTTAAAAGCCCGTTCATAACTTTTGTCCCCCCAAAAAATTTCCCAGTCGGGATTTCCCCTTGCTATCCCTTTTTTAAATTGGGGATCTTCATTTTTTTCCCACGGGTTCATCAAACCAAATTTTAAAAACCATTCATTTTGAGTTTCCTGGCTCACCAGTTCTGTCAAAATTTTTGCCCAAGGTGGCATTTACCCATCAGCCGCCCCTCAGGTTACAAAATTTACTTATTTTGGTTGGTTGAAAAAAGACACGTTTTCCCATCAATTTAAACCCAAAATGGTGGGAAAGGGGTGGGTAAGGGGAGGGGAAAAAGCCCTTTAACCCCAAAGCCTCCCCCACTGGTTTAAATCCCCTGAAACCCAAAAGGCAAGAACAAATCTGCTCAGGGGAAAGACCCTATCTCTCCCCCCGGGCCCCTCCACCAGCCGGGATCCAGAAGTAACATAGCTACATACGCAAAAATTATTCTTTATTTTCCGGGGTGGGTATCTAAGCCTTTCTTTAAACCCCTCTACATTTCCTGCTGTGACCAGCCCCTTTCGGGCAGGCAAATTTTCCACTTTTTTCCAGGGTTTTTTTTACTTTTGGAACCCCTTTCCCCTTTCTGGAGATTAAACCCTTTTTTTTTCTTTTAGTCGGGGGGAAATTTCCCCTTTGGTTTTTTGGGGGGGGTTTCATTTTGGGAAATTTAATTTTTCCCCCCAAAAATTTTTGGTAGGGACATTTTTTAATTTAAATAAATTAATCATTTTCCCCCAAAGCCGTCTTTTCTCGGGGACTAAATAAGTTCAATTCTACAAAACCCTCTTCTAAATAAAAAAGATGCCCATTCCCCTTATAATTTTGGGGTTGCTCATCTTTGTTCGCTCTCTTGCCCCATTACTTTTCTCTTCTATTAATTTGGGCCCTTCCCCGCTTCCCCCCTTTTTCTATGCTTTTTTTCAATTTGAGTCCATGGGGTGCCCCGTGTTCATTTTCCCCAAAAGGGAAACGAAACTCGACTGGGGAGTTGAACCTGTGTTTTTACTGTGGCAGTACAGGTACAAATTTTGAAGAATGCCCAGTTTTTCCGACCCCCCAAAAGGGCCCAAAGGTTTTTGTGGTGAGGTGCCCCTGAATTATATGTTTTTCTTTTTCTTTGTCCGACACCTTGGTCACTTTTTGTCCCCACATCGGTGCTACTTTTAAAGGTTCCTGTTTTCCCGGCCCTTTTGTTTCTCCTGTTTGTCTACTTTTCTGGGGGAAACCTCGGGCATTTTCCCAAAAAGGGAGGAAATTTTTTTCTATGTCCGGCCTAGTTTCCTCTCCTTAAAATTCTTTTTGGTCTTCCAGGGTTTTTCCATTTCCCAAATTTCCATCTTTGGGGAATTGGGAAAAATGGGTGAAGTTACCCAAAATAGGGAAAACCCAATGCAATTCCCCGGCTGCCAAAAACCCTGCCCATCTGGGGGGCAAGCATTTTCCACCTTTTCCCTGCCCTTTTGCTTCTGTTACCCCTAGTGATGGTTTCTTGTCCAAAAGGTATTTGGGAAATCTCAAATCATCTCGGATTCCTGCCCACTTCTCCCCCTGCCTACCGTTTCTTCTATGTCTGTTCTGATCCCACCAGTCCTGAAAGTTTCCCGGGTTTGAGTGATTCCCTACTCTGAAGACGTTCCTGGGTTACCGGGGGGAAAAAGGTTTTCCCCCAATTTTAATTTTTTTTGGGGCTTTAAAGTTTAGAAACTTGGGGGGGTTTTTAAAGGGGGGGTTTACTGTACTTTTCCACGGTGTCTTTTCCCTTTTTGCCTCTGTTTTTTTCCCCTGGTTCTCCCCATGGTTTATGCCCCCGGCCCCTGAAATTTGGACCACCGACATGGCCATGTTCCGTCTGTCCCTGGTTTTAAAGGGGGCCAACGGGCCTTTAAAATAATATTTAGGGTTGCCCCAAAATAAAAATTTTATTTGTCATATCTAGATATAGAGAAACGTTTCAGTAAATGAAACAGGATTCAGAGAGACTGAATAAAGTGCGGGTTTAAAAATAAAAAGCAAGGAAATACGTTTTAAGGCTTTTCTGAACATTTCCCTTCATATCTGACCATGAGAACATAATTTTCTTCAAACTTGGGAGATTAAACCATAAAGATAAGGAACTGGGAGTCTTTGCCCAAAAAGGGAGATCATTTTTTTTTGGGGTGTGTGAGAACCTTTAAAAAACTGCGCTTGTAAAATGGCGGAAAAAATTTGTAAAAAAGGCTGAAACAGGATAAAACAGGAGAAATTGACATTTCCTGGGCCCATTTTTTCCCTATTTAGTGGCATCTGCTACTTTAGTTTTACCCCCAAAAGCTCCTGCCCCGTTTAAAAGGTTTGACTCACAACCCCCCCTCCCCTGGAATTTCTCCCGGGGGTCCTGGGAAAATGCAATTTTGCGAGGATTTAAAGGGGAAAAGTTCCAACACGGGGCCAAAAGCATGTGACCTTTTTGTACTAAAAGGAACTTCCCCGCCCAAAAGGGGGGAACTATGGTACAAAAAGTGGGGGGACCCCCAAAATTTTCCCCCTTTATCCCCTTTTTCCTATCCCTCCCCCCCCCTCCTTCAAATTTCCCTTTCACTTCCCCTTCCTTTTCCCCTTTTCTCCCCTCCTCTCCCCGCAGTGAAGCGGGGCCCCCTCTAAAACCCGCAAAGGGGTTTAGAGGGGGTGCTTTTGAGCGGTTTCCAAGGGGGGGAGTCCCTTTTGGGGAAACCCCTTTTTTTTTTCAATCCGTAAGGTTATAAATGGCTCTCTAATTAATGAAGTTTAAAAGCCGGACGGGGGCTAAAAAACAGCCCCCGGCCCAAAGAAACCGAACCGCCCACCTATTTTAATTTTTTCCCCTCCCTTCCATTTCCCCCTCACTACTCCATTAAATTTGTTTTTACACACAAAAGAAAAGAGGAAAATAAAAAAACCCCCAAATTTTTCTGTACCCCTAGGGAAACCTTTGTCCACATGTGAAAAACCAAAAAATTTTTTTTGTATTTCAACAATACACCAGAAATAAAATCAAATCCCCCAGGGAAAATTTAAATTTTTTTTACACATGGTAGGGCATAGAAAAAATTACTTTTAACGCACCTTAAAAATTAATTTGGCCCTTGTAAGAAATAATTAATTAATTCACGTACCCCCAAAATGAAATTACATTTTTCCCCCTATACCCCCCGAGACTGCATTTCACATTCTTCCCCAGAGATTACAATTTCACACCCCAAAACCAAGGGGTATTTCATTTCAACCTAAACCCCAGGCGATTTCTTCAATTTCAAACCAAAACCCCCGAGGTTACTTTCTAAATATCACCATTTTACCAGAAAATTTTCATTACCCCCGGAAAACCCCCGAGATTTTTTTACCACCGTTAACCCCCCGATATTTAAATTTCATTATTAAACTATAACCCCCGAGATTACAATTTCAAACCCTACCCCCAGAGTTTTTTTAAAATTAACCACTGTAAAACCCAGAGGCTCATTAGACAAGGGACCCGGAAATTGGTGTGAAAAGTTTTCTTTTATTTTAACCCCCAAAAAAAACCCACCACTGAGGGTGGGTTTTCATGACGGTTTTTTCGGCAAATGGCGTGTCGTTTGCTTGTTGGAAAATTTTGGGGCTTTCAAAAACCCGACGAGCAAAAGGGCCCCGGAAATGCCTTAGGCAGATTTCTCCTCCCATCCCCTTAAAAGCAAAAACACCTCGAAATAATTTTTGTGGTTTGGCGGGACAGTAATTTTGGGGGAAAATACTCAAGTAAAATCCTTTTTAAACTAAACAACAACAAGATTTTTTAAAATGGGTATAAGTAAAAACATTTTCCTTTCCGGGTTGGTGTGGTTCTGAGGCAGACCCGCACTGAAACCATACCAGAATCAAAATTCATATCTTCTGCATGAATTTTTCCCTTTAAGGGAGGGGCACACGGCCTTTTAGCGGGGATATTGGGGCACTCCCGCTTTATGCCCGGGTGTTTTTGAAGTAAACGCACTGGCCCGTCAGCCGACCCATTCACCTTTTCCCCTTTTCCCCCCGGGGGGAATGCAGGGAAGACGTGGGAAAGGCTAGGCAAAATGGTGTACAGTAAATTTAACATCCCCACATTTTTCGTACATACCCTACTCAAAATGCACCCAAAACAAAGCCTAGCCAAAACCCCTTTTCCCCCCTTACCTGTCTCCTGTAGTAAAGGTGCAAAATTGGATTTTGGGAAGAAACTTCTCTTCTTCTCTGATGAGGGGTTTAGCATTTGGGGAATGGTGTACAAAGGGGGGGAAATAACGAGTTAAAAAATTTCAGGGGTGTGCGGAAAAGTGAGCGTGTTCACATTGGTGAAGCAGCCCCTGCGACTCCCGCTCTACCAATTTAAACATCTCTCACTCTGCACTGACACTTTAGGTGCTAAACCAAATCTGTCCCCCCCCAAAAATTTTTAAAAAAATAAGGGGCAAAAAGGGGTTTAACTCCTTCCCCCCGGCCCCTGCTCTCCCCCTCTTTTCCGAAGTCTCATGCTTTTTTTTTATTGATTATTTTTTATTGGGGAAATGGCCCAAAAAAAAAAAAAAAAGTGGGGGGGCCAGTCCCCCCTGTACCCCCCCTAAATTTTTGTTCCCCGTCCCCGCCCCTCAGTGTGGTTTATGAGCTTTTACCCCCCGCTGCTTGAGCGCTGCTATTCCAGTACTCTGCAAATTTTTCCGTGCATTACTGTTGACCAGTCAAAGAATTTTATTTCTGTTTTCCGCCAAAAGTACCCGTCCCCGTTACCTGGCTGGGATCTGCCCAAACTGTTTTTCCGCTACCAAACCCGCCTTTTTTTTTAGTCCCCCCTTTGCAGGACCCCGGGGTCCTTGTCCCGCACAAACAGGGTGTCACGTGAATTAGCCACGTCAGGGGGGTTTTACCTGGGAAAATTTCCCCACAGAAAAATCCTTTTCCCGGGCCCTTTCGACGGGCCCCCATGAACACAGGGGGGCCCCCTTAGGCTTCGCCCCAAAAAGTGGTCTCCCACATTTACCATCTTTTCCCATGGTGGGTCACCCGGGATCCAAAACCCAATACTCAGCACTTACTCCCCATTTCTTTTTGTTCCCTTTTTTTGAACGGGGATAATATTATTTAAGAAAACCACGAGGGGGGGGGACAATTTTTTGTCACTGTTTCCTGCGCTTGAATTCCGTGAGGTAAAGACCCATTTTGGTTGGGCGGCAGCACTTTGGGGCCCCTTGGGGGAAAATTTTTTATTTTTTTTAGTATGGCAGGGGAAATTTCATTATTCCCGGATGGTTTTTTACTGGGGAGGCCCTTTTAAAATTTAGGGTGGGGGGGAAAGACTGGGTCCCACAAATTTCCCGGGCCGTGGCCCTTTTCAAGGGCCTTTTTTAAAAAGGCCCAAACAAGGGTTTGGGGGGAAGGGGGTGGGGGCTCCTTAAACTGACCCAAAATTCCCCACTGGAGCAAGGTTTTTGTGAAGTCCCGAGTTGATCCATGCAATCTCTGAAGACTGAAACCTGCAGGTGGTTCCCCTAACCCTGGGAGGAGAAAAAGCAGTACTGTGGCACCTAGAAAAGATGATTATTGCATATTTATTTTTGGCTGAAGAAAGCCTTATATTTTTTTTCCTGTTTTGTGGACTGCACAAATAAAGTTTGCTGTGACTCATGTCAAAAAGACTGCTATTGTTTGAGCTAATCCCTATTATATGTATTTATTTATACACACATATGTATTGTGAGTATTATATAGTGACGCTATTCACTCATGTTTGGCCGCCATCTTGGATCGCCCCGGACTCATTGGCTAATAGGATCACTGCTTTTGATAAATGGGCTGGCACTCAAACAGCACTTGGACCACATGGTATTTTTAAACTGGCCTCAGGCAGTTTTATTTGTCAAGCAGGTTACAGAAAGCATAAAATAAACCCTCACTAACGTGATCTGGACCTACTGTCCAGCATCACAAACAGCAGTTACTGCCAGTTTCTCCTACAAGCCTCCACTGGTCCTAGACTTCTCTTTAGCCTGGGTGAAATAAGAGCTCTCTCCACTCTACTGTCGCTCCCAATTTCAGGTAGCTAACCACAATGCTTGGACACCTGGTGTACCAGGCTTTTTATAGGCCTCCAGCGACCTGCCAAAAGCCTTTGGGACATGAGAATCCACCCAACACTGTTCCCACCTGAATTGGAGTCACCTTGCCGTGGTAGGTGGGCATTTACAGTTTTGATTAAAAAAATGCACACTAAGAACCTCAAATTTTTTCATATATTTCTTAGTAGCAGAAATGCTGTTCCAAAAAATCTTATATCCTTTTAGACCGTTTTTAGTGCCTTATAGAGTGTTACTTGTATTGTATTGTGTTCCCACCCAACACTGTGACTTATGCGGGAAAGGCAACCCACCACTAGCCGCATAGCAGCCATGCTAGCTACATGTGTCTGTATGGTTACTGATGCTAAATGTTACCTTACCCCACTGAAAACCTGGTATGCTGCCCGCTGTACTACACCTAGTGGTAGAACCATGTGACTGCCTAAGGTCGCTCTGCTACTCACCGAGTAGGGTTGTGCATATATTATAGAGGCACAACGCTCATAGGCACCTGCAGGGCTTTTTTACACCGTAGCTAGAGATGGGCGAATTGATTCTAACGAAGTGGAATTCGTTTAGAATTCAGGAAAACTTCGGTTCTAAAACGAAGTCCAAGTTTGGGGTACTTCGGTGAAACGAAGTGTGCTTTGATTGATAAAATGGCTGCGAGCAAATGGTGTTAAAATGGGGCAAAGCACTCTGGGAAGAAGAAGGATAGTCTGCATGACATTTGCAGAGATGAAGCCAATCAAGACCGGCGGGTTTCTGTGACGTCACCGCACTATATAAGTCCGGGCGCGACGCTGGGAGCTCACGCTCCTCTCACTGTGCTGATCGGGGGCGGTGCTGCCGCGGCTGATTGTGATAGCTCTTTCTGAAGAACTGATTTTTATACAGCGATTTTGTGGGGTTCTCAGCTTGTCTCAGAGACTGCATTTTCCCTTAAAGTTCTATTTCTGATTTTTTGGGTATTGGATCCGAAGTCCAGTGTGCCTCCACTGCAGCTGCATATACATTTTAATGCTATCTGCTCAAGCACATTGAATATTCAAGGGGGAAACTTAGCCCGTTCCTGTTGTATTCATTTTAAAGAAACAGCGTTTTTCAATACAAATACCACTTCATTTTTGGCTGCTCAATTATTTTGCACAATTTTCATCTGGGTTAATTAAGCGTTGTTTTTCTGCTGTGGTGACTCAGAAACCGTTTTTTTCACCCCAAAAAATCAATTTTCCTTTTCCAAAATTACAAGAAGGGTTAATTAAAATTTTTTTTCTCTTGTTGTGTAGCGTAAAAACCCCAATTGTAACACCTACAAAGTAGGTTGTGGCTGCTCAATTCTTTCGGCAATTTTCCAGGGTTAAATTAAGCGTTTTTTTTTACTGCTGGGGTGACAAAAAAAAAACCGTTTTTTCACCCCCAAAAATTACTTTTTTCCCTGTAGCATAATTAACAAGCGAAGGGTTAATTAAATTTTTTCCCCTTTGTTGTAGGTAAAAACACGAAATTGTAACACCCAAAGCTAGTGTTTGGGGCTGTCAATTCTTTTGCGAAAATTTACACCCAGGGGTTACTTAAGGTTGTTTTTTGTGTGGTGAAAAAAAATAAATGTTTTTTTCACCCCCAAAAAAATAAAATTTTTCCATACATAATTACAAGCGAAGGTTAATTACAATTTTTTTCCCTTGTTTGTACTTAGAAAACCCTTGTAACACGCTAAAAGCTCGTAGTTTGTGGCTGATCAATTTTTTTGGCAATTTACACCCCAGGGTTAATTAAGTTTTTGTTTTCTGCGTGGTGACAAAAAAAAAACCGTGTTTTTCACCCCCAAAAAAATTAAAATTTTTTTATAGAAAATTTCCAAAAAGCGAAGGTTAATTAAAATTTTTTTTTGTTGTGTAGAGTAAAAAATGCAATTGAAACAGCTAAAAGCTAGTAGTTTGTGGCGCTAATTCTTTTCCCCAATTTACACCCGGGGTTAATTACGGTTGTTTTTCTTCTGTGGTGACAAAAAAAAACCCGTTTTTTTTAAAACCGCCAAAAATGACTTTTTTTCCGTAGCAAAAATTCAAAAGCAAAGGGTTTAATTTAAAAAAAATTTTTTTCTTTTTTGTTTTCGTAAAAACACGCCTTTTGTAACACGTACAAAGCTCGTAGTTTGGGGTTTGCTCAATTGTTTGGCGAAATTTTTACATCCGGGGGTTTAAATTTTAACCCGTTGTTCTCCCCCCGTTTTTTTTTAAAAAAAAAAACCAGTAAAAGAACTTTTTTTTTCACCGCCACAGAAAAAATTTCGTAGAAAAAAATTTCATTTTCTAAAGGTTAATTAAGCCGGTTTGGGGCTTTTATATTCAGTAAAATACAAAGATTTTTTAAAGGGGCCCCTTTAAAAGGGTCCAATTTTTCCTCCCCTTTTGGGGAGAAAAATTTTATACCCAAAGGGGTTACCAAGTTTGTTACGGGTTTCCCCCATTACCCAAATAAAAGGGTGTGTTTTTATCATATACAGGCACCAACCCAAACAGTGCCCCTTAAAACATTTAAAACAAACGGTTAGGGTGGGCGGGGGGGAGGGGGGGGGGGGGGGGGGGGGAGAGGGGGGCATTCATTTTGGGAAAAGTTGGCAAAAACCGGCCCCACAAAATTTAACCAAAAGGCCCAGGTCCCCAGAAACAGCAAGGGGGAGGGCAGGGGGTAAACTCGGTGGGGCCCAAACAACTCCCGCTGCCCTTAGGGGGCCGTGTCTGACTACCAACCCCAAGGGGTTTCCTTGATGGTTGAAAGGTATCCACTTCCCCCCGATGACATCTGACAACCCCACCCAAAGAGTGGGGGGAAAACGGCAGACACAACCCTTAGGGGCCCAGGGCCCCGGGGCGATTCAGGGGCCCTCTCTTCCTCAACCCGCTTCGGCCCCCTTCCGGTTCCCTCACCCGAGATCTACTATGGGGTTCTGGGCCCCAGGCCACTTTTTAGAGAGGGGGCGAATTGATTCAAAGGAAGGGGAAATTTCTTTTTTAAAATTTGGGGGAAAACTTGGTTGGGACAAAGGGCGAACTTTGGGGTATTTTCGGGGTGAACGAATGTGTTTTTAAATTGATAAAAGGGCTGCGGACATGGCTTTACTGGGGCAAAAGACCCCTGGGAGGAAAAAGGGGCATGCGCATGACATTTTGCAGGGGATGGCCCAAACCCCAGGCCGGGGGGTTTTGGGTGACGTCACCGCACTATATAAAAACCGAGCGGGCCGCCGTGGAGCTCATCCCGCTCTCCCTGAAACTAAAAGGGAAGGTGCTGCTGGGGGGTGATGCGTTTTTCTGAAGAAATAAATTTTTACACAAGCGTTTTTTTTGGGGGTGTCCCCCGTTGTTAAGGGGATGTTCTTTGAATGTTCTATTTCTGATTTTTTTGGGGTATTGGATCTGAAAAACCAGTGTGCGTCCACTTTCAGCTGCAAAAACCCAATATCCAATGGGATCTTTAAACCAGTTCCCGTTGTTTTCAGTTTAAAAAAAACAGCGTTTTTTCAATACAATACCCTTCATTTTTGGGTCTCAATTTTTATTGCGCAAATTTACATCCAGGGGTTTAAATTTGCGTTTTTTGCAGGGGTGCTGACCCCAAAAAAACTGTCTTTTACCAAAACGCCAAAATATAAAAATTTTTCATTAGCCTAATTCCCCCAAGGGGGAAAGGGGTTTTAAAATTACAACGTATCCTTTTGGTTTGGGGGGAAAAACGCAATTTTAACACGCACAAAAAACTAGTTTGTGCGGCTCAATTCCCTTTTGGGGCAATTTTTTATCCAGGGGGTTAAATTTTCTTTTTTCAGGGGTGCTGACCCCAAAAACTGTCCTTTTTGAACGCCAAAATTTTATAAATTTTTCCTGTAGCCTAATTTTACAAGCAAAGGTTTTAAATTTCAACTGTATCTTTGTTTGTTGGCAAGGAAAAAAACGCAATTGTAACACGCTACAAAAACTACTAGTTTGGGGCTCCAATTTTTTGGTGCAAATTTTTCCCGGGTAAAAGGGGGTTTTTTTTTCTGGGGTGAGGGCCAAAATAAAACCCTCTTTTCAAACCCCAAATATCAAAATTTTTCCTTACCTAATTTACCAAACAAAGGTTTAAAATTTCAACTGTAAACTCTTGTTGTGTGGAGTAGAAACAGCAATTGTAACACGCTAAAAAAAGCTATATTTGTGCGGGTCAATTCTTTGGGCGCAATTTTTCATCCAGGGTTAAAATTAAAACGTTTTTTTGCTGGTGTGCTGACAAAAAAAAACCCCTTTTTTTTCAACGCCAAAATAATATAAAATTTTTTTCCCTTTGCCTTTAATTTACAAGAAAAGGTTAAATTACAACGACTCTTTTTTGGGGGTGGGAGGGAAAAACAACCCCCAATTGTAACAAGCTAAAAAAAGCTACTAGTTTTTTGCGGCTTTAATTCTTTGGCGCAATTTACATCCAGGGGGAAAAAGGGGGGGTTTTTTTCTGGGGTTTCTGACAAAAAAAAAAAACCCTTTTTTTTCAAAGCCAAATTATTATAAAATTATTCCTTTCCCAATTTCCCCCAAGCAAAGGTTAATTTTCCCAAATGTATCTCTTGTTTTTGTGGGGTAGAAAACACCAATTTTAACACGCTAAAAAAAGTATAGTTTGTGCGGGTCAATTCTTTGGCGCAATTTACATCCCGGGGTTAATTAAGCGTCGGGTTTTTCGGGGGTGGGGAAAAAATAAAAACCCCTTTTTTTAACGCCCAAAAATTATAAATTTTTTCTTAGCCTTAAATTTACAAAAACCAAAAGGTTTTTTTTACAACTGTATCTCTTGTTGTGTGGGTTTTGAAAACACCAAAAAGTAACACCTCCCAAACTACTATTTGGGGGGCCCAAAATTCTTAAAAGCGCCAAAATTTTCATCCAGGGGATAATTAAGCTTTTTTGCTGGTGTGCGACAAAAATAAACCGGGCTTTTCAACGCAAAAAAAATATAAATTTTTCCTTAGGGCCAATTCACAAGCAAAGGTTAATACAACTGTACTCGTTTTGTGGCTAAAAACCGCAATTGTAACCGCTACAAAAAGACTCCTTTTGGGGGTCAATTCTAAATTTGGGGGGCCCAAATTTACATCCAGGGGTTTTTTAAGCGTTGTTTTGCTGGGGTCTGACAAAAATAAACCCCTTTTTTAAAGCAAAAATATATAAATTTTTTCCTTAGCCTAATTCCCAAACCCAAAGGGGAATTACCAAATGTAAACTCTTGTTGGGGTTTGGCCCTAAAAACACGCAATTGTAACCCTTTCAAAGCAAATAGTTTTTTGGGGGTCAATTCTAATTTCGCAATTTAAAAATCCAGGGGGTTTAATTTAAACGCTGTTTTGCTGGGGTGCTGGGCAAAAAAAAAAACCCCTCTTTTTCAAAGCCAAATAAAATATTTTTTTTTTGGTAGCCCAATTTACAAGCAAAAAATAATTTCAATTTAAACTCTTGTTGTGTGCGTTTGAAAAAAACCCATTGTAAAAACGCTAAAAAAGCTACTAGTTTTTTGTGGCTCAATTCTATTCGCAATTTCATCCCGGGGTTTTAAATTTAAGCGGGGGGTTTTTTTGCTGGGGTGCTGGGCAAAAATAAACCCCCCTTTTTCAACGCCAAATATAATAGTTTTTTTTTGGGAGCCCAATTTTACAAGCAAAAGTTAATTACAATTTAAAACTCTTTTGTGTGGCGTAAGGGAAAAAACACCCTTGAAAAACACTACAAAGCTAATAGTTTGTGGGGGGCTCAATTCTATTGCGCAATTTACATCCAGGGGTTAATTAAAAAAATTTTTTTTGTGGGGTTCGAAAAAAAATAAAAACCCCTTTTTCAAAGCCCAAAAAATTTTTTATTTTTTTTGGTGCCTAATTCACAAGCCAAAAAATTTTAAATTACAATTTAATCTCTTGTTGGGGCGTTTGGGAAAATTTCCGCAATTTTTAACACGCTACAAAATACTATTTGTGGTTTTTGGTCAATTTTTATTTCGCAATTTAACCCTCCAGGGGTTTTAAATTAACGTTGTTTTTTGGTGTGGGTGAAAAAAAATAAACCCTCTTTTTCAACGCCAAATATATTATTTTTTTTGGTACCAAAATTTACAAGCAAAAGTTAAATTTCAATTTTAAACTCTTGTTTGGTTTTGGC
This sequence comes from Phyllomedusa bahiana, assembly GCA_025379985.1. Taxonomy (NCBI): domain Eukaryota; kingdom Metazoa; phylum Chordata; class Amphibia; order Anura; family Hylidae; genus Phyllomedusa; species Phyllomedusa bahiana. The sequence continues at coordinate 18,488 of JAODAL010014542.1, read as the reverse complement.
GTAGAAAATACCCCATTTTTTAAAAGCTACAAACTACTAGTTTGGGGGTGGGTCAATTCTATTCGCCCAATTTTCCTCCAGGGGTTTAAATTTAAGGGGTTTTTTTGCTGGTGGGCTGACAAAAAAAACACCGGGCTTTTTCAAAGGGCCCAAAAATATATATTTTTTTGGGGAGGGCCCAATTCACAAGCAAAAAATTAAATTTTCAATTTAACTCTTTTTTGTGTTTGGGGTAGAAAAAAAACCCCATTTTTTAAAAACGCTACAAAGACTAGTTTGTGGGGGCTCATTCCCATTGCGCAATTTTTCATTTCCGGGGGTTTAAAAAGCGTTGTTTTTCTGCTGTCTAAAAATAAACCCTCCTTTTTTCCAAAACCGAAATATTACATTTTTCTTTTTTACATAATTTTCCCCGCGAAAAGGTTTTAAATTTAAACCTGTTTTTTGCTTTTACATTTGTAAAAAACACAGTGCTTTTTAACCCACACATACAAGTAAATTTTTTCCCGGGCCCTTTTTGGAGCGCAATTTTTATCCAAGGGGGTTTCCCAAACTTGTTACTTTTGGGGGATTTGGGTCCCCAAAAAAAGGGGGTAAAATTTTTTCATATTTCAGTAGCTTTATCAACATGTCTGTACAAATTTTTAAACAAAACCCCCAAGTCAACAGAGAGGTGGCAGGCTTTTGCCAAATGCGAGGGCATTGGGGACAAAAAATTTCTTTAAACGGGCCCCGGTCCCCCAGCACAGCAAGGGGGGCCCTCGCAGCAGGGGTCCCCTCGGGGAGGCCCACAAAATGCCCCCTTTTATCTTGCGGGGCCCGTTTTGTTGTTTTAAAACCCCAAGGGTTTTTTGAATTTTTTGACTAGGTCATCCCCTTCCCCCCAGATGGAAAATTTTGACAACCCCCCCCAAGAGTCCCGGGGGGAACCCCAGACACAAAAACTTAGTTGGCATGGCCCGGGGAAACGGGTCCCGCGGCCCTCACCTGTCCCCCAGCCGCCTCTGTCCCCGTTTTCCCGTTTCCCCAGCCCCGGGATCAACTATTTGGGCTTTGGGGTCAAACGCCACTTTTTATAGCGAGGATGAACAAATTTTAGGAGGGGAGTCCCGCAGCTACTTGGGAGCGAAGAAATGGGCCAAAAATCCCCTGCTTTTTGCAGTAGGCGGCCCAAAATATAGTGTTTGGAAAAAGTGACATGGGATTTATGGGGGGTGGGGTCAGCCCCCTGCATACCAAGACCGATGTGAGGGCAGCCCGTGAAAAATGAAAAAAAAAAATAGATGATGATGAGTGCCGAAACCCCACTTTGGGGCCGGGTTGAGGCAAGGGCTTCCATCGTCAGGAGAAAGAGGGCGTCGCTTTCGCGTCATTTCAGCGGGGCAGCCCCAAGTGGGGGGTGTGGCCGGAGTCCGCAGATAGCAAGGGAGTTTGAGATTGGGGGGCCAAAAGGCCACGGGGTAAAAAACCCCCTTTGCAGGTCCAAAAAGTAGCGGAAAGGGGGTCAGCGAGGGGAGCGGCGGGAGTAGTCCCCTCAGGTTTGGGGGAAAGTTGGGGGTAAAAAATTGGAAAACTCGGCGGGTGGCCCGTTCTTTGCTAAAACACCGAAAGGGGCCGAATATGGGTATATGAAAAATCTGTAGGTAGAAAGTGGAAACGTGGCCAGGGGGCTAACTTGGCAGCACGGCCCCGCGTAAAAACATCCCAAAGCACCTGCTCCTCGCTATCATGGTGCCAGCAGTCGTTTAGGGGAGGGGGATTGCAAAGAGACTACAGTATGTGTCCAACCATCCTAAGGTGCAGAAGCTGACCGTACTCCTGTCCAAGTTGTTGGTCCTGCAGTCCCTCCCTTTCCAAATGGTGGACTCTGCACCATTCAGAGAACTAATAGCTTGTGCCGCGCCGAGATGGAGAGTTCCAAGTTGCAATTTCTTTTCCAAAAAGGCAGTACCAGCACTTCATAAATATGTAGAACAGAAGGTGGTCCAGTCCTTGAGTTTATCGGTTTGTTCCAAGGTGCACGGCAGCGCAGACGTCTGGAGCTGTAAATACGGTCAGGGCCAGTACATGTCCTTTACGGCCCACTTGGTGAATGTGCTTCCGGCCCAGGCACACCAACAACTTGGACAGGAGACGCCGCTTTCTCCTCCACGTTGTCAAACTGCGGCACCTGCGCCAATGTCCGCCTCCTCCTCCTCCACCACCACCACCATCTCAGCCTCCACAAGTACTGCTCCATCATACCACATGTGTAGGGCACAGCGGTGTCACGCAGTCCTACACCTGGCTTGCCTCGGTGAACGAAGTCACATAGGGGAGGAACTGCTCCGCGTCATGCAGCAAGAAATCGACGTGTGGCTTTATCCGTGCCAACTGCAAATCGGAACCATGGTGACGGAAAATGAGAGGAACATCGTCTCCGCGCTGCACCGAGGAGGGATGGTCCATGTGCCCTGCATGGCGCACGTGTTCATACTGGTTGTGAAAAGTTTCCTTAAATCTTCCACCGATCTTCAGAAGATTCTGAAAATGGCCAAGAAACTGTGCATGCACTTCATCCATTCGTACAAAGCCAGGAACACCCTCCTCGAGTTGCAGCGGCAGAACGGCCTCCCCCAACACACTCTGATATGCGATGTTTCCTCCCATTGGAATTCCAGCCTGCACATGTTGGACCGACTGTATGAACAGCGAAAGGCCATTAACGATTTTTTGATGATCCAGGCGGACAGGAGTTCTCCCCTGTGTAACTTTGATGTCAGCCAGAGGCAGCTCATGCGTGACACCTGCCGATTGTTGAGGCCATTATAGGAGTCAAAAATATTTGTCAGTCTCCAGGACTAATGGAAGAATAACGACATTGCACATCTTCATGTTCTGGAACATATGATGAAAAATCTGTCTGGGCAGTGGACTGGAGACGTGGCCACTACATCTCGCGGCCACATGAGTCCGGTGGGGACTGAAATGGAGGAGGAGGAGGAGGACATTGGAGCAGAAGCATTGTCTGGTGAAATGAGTGGATTTTCTACCCAGGTGACAAGAGAGGAGGAGCAGGAGCAGCTGGAGGAGGTAGATGGAGATGAGGAAGACGAGGCAGATGACCCGCAAGCACCGTGGCAGTATACAGTGGAGATGGAGGCAGGGAGCCCCTCGGAGTCACTTGTGCAGATGGCCCGCAGCATGCTGATTTGCCTGGCTAGTGACAGCCGAATAGTCAGCATCCGGCAGAGGGATGACTTCTGGCTCTCCACCCTATTGGACCCTCGCTACCGGTCCAAAATGGGAGCCTTTTTCCCAGCTATTGAGAGGGAGCACAAACTCAAATACTATAGGGAAATCCTCCGTAATCAGTTGGCCGCTGCCTATGTGCGGCATCGTCCCTCCTCTGACAGGTCTGACCGGGGGGTTCTTCAGCGCTCACGTACTACTCCCGCGGCTGCTGGGGGAGGTGGGGGGGGGGGGGTAGGAGCAGTACCCGCTCCAACAGCCGCAAACTAAGTCTGGAGTCACTGATGAGCAGCTTCCTTCACCCGCCTAGTGAGGAGGGCAGTCGCCAGCAGCAGCAGCAGCAGGACCTGGAGCAGACCCTGAACCAACAGGTGGTGGCCTACTTGGACAGCACTCTGCCACCCCAGTTAGAAGATCCGCTGGACTACTGGGCAGCCAAACTGGATGTGTGGCCGCAACTTGCCGAGTTTGCAGTGGAGAAGTTGTCCTGCCCGGCGAGTAGTGTGGCATCAGAGCGGGTGTTCAGTGCTGCGGGGGCCATCGTTATCCCAAGGAGAACCCGCTTGTCCACGGAAAATGTGGAACGACTGACCTTGGTCAAGATGAATCAGGCGTGGATCGGCCAGGATTTCCACACACCAATGCCTTAGGCGTCAGACTACATCAGCCATGACGCCTCACCCAAACTGTGAGAAATGAGTCTGGGTTCAAACTACCTGCCTCAGCCACTATTCTGATGCCGCCACCTGCCTGATGCCACACATCTGCTGACAGTTTCTCCATCTGCCACCAACCATCTTTACCAGGGACTGGTATTGCCACCCACCTCCACACTCTGTCATTGTGCCACTGTCTGACCTCATGCTGCTGTTGTTGCTGGTGCCATGACATCCACACTGTGTCATTGTGCCACTGTCTGACCTCATGCTGCTGCTGTGGCTGCTGCCGTGACCTACACACTGTGTCATTGTCCCACTCTGTGGCCTACTCCTGTTTTTGCCACCTCCAGAATGTCATTGTGCCACTGTCTGACCTCATGCTGCTGCTGTGGCTGCTGCCGTGACCTACACACTGTGTCATTGTGCCACTGTCTGACCTCATGCTGCTGCTGTGGCTGCTGCCGTGACCTACACACTCTGTCATTGTGCCACTGTCTGACCTCATGCTGCTGCTGTGGCTGCTGCCGTGACTTACACACTCTGTCATTGTGCCACTGTCTGACCTCATGCTGCTGCTGTGGCTGCTGCCGTGACCTACACACTCTGTCATTGTGCCACTGTCGAGCCTCATGCTGCTGCTGTGGCTGCTGCCATGACCTACACACTGTCATTGTCCCAATCTCTGGCCTACTCCTGTTTTTGCCACCTCCAGAATGTCATTGTGCCACTGTCTGACCTCATGCTGCTGCTGTGGCTGCTGCCGTGACCTACACACTGTGTCAATGTGCCACTGTCTGACCTCATGCTGCTGCTGTGGCTGCTGCCATGACCTACACACTGTCATTGTGCCACTGTCTGACCTCATGCTGCTGCTGTGGCTGCTGCCGTGACCTACACACTTTGTCATTGTGACACTGTCTGACCTCATGCTGCTGCTGTGGCTGCTGCCATGACCTACACACACTCTGTCATTGTGCCACTGTCTGACCTCATGCTGCTGCTGTGGCTACTGCCGTGACCTACATACTCTGTCAGTGTCCCACTCTGTGGCCTACTCCTGTTTTTGCCACCTCCAGAATGTCATTGTGCCACTGTCTGACCTCATGTTGCTGCTGTGGCTGCTGCCGTGACCTACACACTGTGTCATTGTGCCACTGTCTGACCTCATGCTGCTGCTGTGGCTGCTGCCGTGACCTACACACTGTGTCATTGTGCCACTGTCTGACCTCATGCTGCTGCTGTGGCTGCTGCCATGACCTACACACTGTCATTGTGCCACTGTCTGACCTCATGCTGCTGCTGTGGCTGCTGCCGTGACCTACACACTCTGTCATTGTGCCACTGTCTGACCTCATGCTGCTGCTGTGGCTGCTGCCATGACCTACACACTCTGTCATTGTGCCACTGTCTGACCTCATGCTGCTGCTGTGGCTGCTGCCGTGACCTACCAACTCTGTCATTGTCCCACTCTGTGGCCTACTCCTGTTTTTGCCACCTCCAGAATGTCATTGTGCCATTGTCTGACCTCATGCTACTGCTGTGGCTGCTGCCGGGACCTACACACTCTGTCATTGTGCCACTGTCTGACCTAATGCTGCTGCTGTGGCTGCTGCCGTGACCTACGCACTCTGTCATTGTGCCACTGTCTGACCTCATGCTGCTGCTGTGGCTGCTGCCGTGACCTACACACTGTGTCATTGTCCCACTCTGTGGCCTACTCCTGTTTTTGCCACCTCCAGAATGTCATTGTGCCACTGACTGACCTCAAGCTGCTGCTGTGGCTGCTGCCATGACCTACACACTGTGTCATTGTGCCACTGTCTGACCTCATGCTGCTGCTGTGGCTGCTGCCGTGACTTACACACTGTGTCATTGTCCCAATCTCTGGCCTACTCCTGTTTTTGCCACCACCAGAATGTCATTGTGCCACTGTCTGACCTCATGCTGCTGCTGCCGTGACCTCCACACTGTGTCATTGTGCCACTCTGTGGCCTACTCCTTTTTTTGCCACCTCTAGAATGTCATTGTGCCACTGTCTGACCTCATGATGCTGCTGTGGCTGCTGCCGTAACCTACACACTGTGTCACTGTGCTACTCTGTGGCCTACTCCTGTTTTTTCCACCTCCAGTATGTCATTGTGCCACTCTCTGACCTCATGCTGCTGTGGCTGCCGCCGTCACCTCCACACTCTGCCACTGATGTTGCCACCTGAGCCCTCAGCTTGTTTTTTTCCAGCTGTCGCTCGCATGACTCTATCAGGCTACATTCCCCCTTCAGTTTTTTGGTCAGTTTTGCCCTCTTAAGTGCCCAGGGAATTTTAGAGTGAAGCGATTCTAAGAGCGGCAGCAGTCATCTGCGTGTCATACTAAAGCACAACATTGTATGAAGACCAAACCAAGCTCCCTCTGCATATTTAAGCATGGGACAATGTTCTACAGCACCCTGCAGGCTCTGTGCAGCCTGGAAATAGCTGTTTTTTAATGTGATTCGTCCCTAAGTAATTCGGAACGAAGTTATTTTTTGTCGGGAAATTCAGCGAAGTGAACGAACCGAATTTCGGGAAATTCGCCCATCTCTAACCATAGCCCTTTGACACGGCAGCCGCAGTTCCTTCAGTGGTGGAGTTCCTCTGAAACGGATACAATTATAGACAAAATGGCGGATCCCCGCGCACGTGGAATCAAGGACACCAGAACTTTTGGCGAAGGAAAACTGTTTATTGTCTAAAAAAGCAAAGGGTTTAAAAGCCTAAGGCTTTTAAGTTTGTTTTAATCAAGCGAAGGATAAACCCTTTGCTTTTTTAGACAATAAACAGTTTTCCTTTGCCAAAACATCTGGCGTCCTTGATTCCACGTGCGCCGGGATCCGCCATTTTGTCTATTAGTTATATATATAGATATATATATATATATATATATATATATATATATATATATATATATATATATATATATATATATTTATGTGTGTGTGTGTGTATGTGTGTTCGTATATATAACTCGCATTGAGTATCCAACAGAATTCATGCACATTTCAACTGCTTGGCTTGCATTAATGTATTTTATTGCAGGCATCACCAGCCAGATCCTAGAGCCAACATTATTGTAATCTTGGAGAAAAACCTCAGTATATAGTCTCAATTAATCAAATACTGGAACCCTATTTGGATGTTAGGAACATAATGTATATGACATATGAGGGGGCTTCTACATTTTGTTATTCATTAATTTGGGCTAAATTTAAGAGCTGAATTGCTAACCTTTTTCTAGAAGAGGAAATAGGTCCTGAGAAGAAGAAAGAAAGCACTATTTTTCCTTGAACAGGGGTGGAACTACTGGGGTAGCAGTAGGGGTCCTGGGTCCCGTAGCAGCTATGACTACATCTGCTAGCTCTGTCGTTTCGCTCCTGGGCCTGGCCGACAGTGAAAGTAACTACAGTTCACTGCCGCGGGCCCCGTTATCAGCTACTGCCAGTCATCTGTTACTACAGCCCTGTCCTGTACAGACACTAAGGAGTCAGGACAGAGCGGGCAGGGGGAGCTGCAGTCCCCGAATTTAACAACCAGTGTCACAGCTCTTACTCTTCTGCTCAACACGCCCCCATCCTCCTCCCCATCCAGTACAGATGCTGATGAGAGAGAGTCGGATGAGATGAGGAGGGAGGGAGAAGAACACATTCTCCAGCTTCTGCTGAAAGAAGTCAGTGAGTGTCAGAGAAGACTGCTCTGCCTGTGCTGCTCACTGTCCCCAGTACAGAAAGGGAGGAATACAGCCACAGGCAGCCAGCAGTAACCACATACACCCAGCTCACACTAGACTCAAGCCACCTCACGATGCTGCTGCAGACTGTACAAGGCGAAGGGGTTAATGGGGGGGAGGAGGGAGGACTGCAGGGAAGTATTGTTACATTGTTGCATGAGCTCCAGGGGGAGGCAGTGGGCTGTGATATGCTGAGGGTCACTTTCTGTGCAGGGCCTGTCTGCAGTCACCTGGAACCTCAGTGGCTGCAAGACAGTGGTGAAAAGAGGGAGAAGCAGAGAGTGTCCAGAGACAAGCTGCAGGGTTTACATGAAAAAGTACCTATCTCTGCAGCATTCAGGCCTGGTTCACACCCACCTCTCAGGTCCCATTCAAAACCTCCAACGCAGAGGAGACAATGGGCATCTGAGAATCTGTTCTACAATGGACATGCATGACAGTCGTCTGACCTTATTAATTACAATAGGTTTGCCGTTTTCCGCTGTGGTGTCCAGCGTTTAGATATCAAAAAATGCACATCTTGCTGGAACATGTGACGGAGGTTTCTAACAGAACTTGCAATGTATATATGAACCAGGCCTCAGGTTGGGGATTTCAATATAATGTCACCTCTTCCCCAATCTGTATATAGAAGTAGCTCCCATAGACTGTAGAGTAATCCCTGGTGACTAGTTAACTTTTAGCACTTATTAACCCCTTTGGGACACGGCTATTTTTTTAACATTCCTTTTTCTCTCTAGCCTTCCCAGAGTCGTAACTTTTTTATTTTTCCACCTGCATAGACCTATGAGGGCTTTTATTTAGTGGAACAAGATGTACTTTCTAATGGTGTCATTTACTGTACTGTGGAATATACTGGGAAACTGCAAACAATTCTAAGTGGGGCAAAATGTGAAAAAAAAACTTACTTGTACCATGTTTGCAGGGTTGTTTTTAGGGCATTCACTCTGCCGTATAAGTGATGTGTTCTCTGTATTCTACAAGTTGATATGCATCCGGCAATACCAAACATGGAGGGTTTCTTTTCTGTTTTGGTACTGTAAGAAAAAATTCTAAACATTTTCTATTCTTAAAATTGGTGCCACGGCACCATTTTCTGCGACTAGTAACTTTTTTGTACTAACACCTACAGACATGAGTAAGGGGCATTTTTTTGCAGCTGAAGTGTACTTTTTATTACTACCAGTTTGGAATACATGCAACTTTTTTGATTAAATTTATTCCAATTTTTAGGGGATGTGAAATGACCAGAAAAACCGACAATTTTGGCGGTTGGAATTTTTTTTCTTCAGCGTACGGGATAAATGATGTTATAATTTAGTAGATCAGACTTTTTCAGGCGCAGCGATACAAATATGTATAACTCGTTTATTATATTAAAAAATAAAAATGGGGAAAGGAGGGTGAAATTTAAATTTTTTTATTTTTGTTTACAATTCAAAACATTATTTTATTTTTTTTTTACTTAGGGTGCTTCACCCATGATCATTTATACAGCCTAATGCATGTAATACAATGCATCAGGGTGTACAAAGATAGTGGCAGAGTTTCTCATCGATTTAGACACTGCGGCCATCTTTGCCACGGCATCTAAGGGGTTATACAGCTCTGGATGGAGCCGGCACCCTCCCACGCTGTAACCAGGCAATTAGCAGCTGATGCCCACCAGCTATGTAGTGGGATCACGTCCAATGTCGGTAAGGGGTTAATGCCCCCAGGGATTATTCCATAGCGCCTACTGGCCCTCCTCACCACAGGGCTGTAGTTGCTTTGCTGGTTCACATAGATCCAGCAGTGCAGCAATCAGAGCCAGTGCTCGCATAACACAGGCTTGGAGCTTGGATTTAAGTTGGCATAAGTCCTATATCCCCCTCCAGATGTTGTAGGCAATAGTAGACACAGTATCTATGGGATTAACAAAGGAAGGGGGCTCCCTCTGTGTGACCATCAGCACCCCTGCAACAGGATGTGGATGGTTGCAATGGCAGCTGTAGGCTAAATAATGGCCTCCGGCTTGTCATATACTGGAGCATATTAGGCCCTGCTAGAGATGGGATCTAATAAGCTGCATGTCACAAGCATAATATATAGCAATACATTATTGTATGCTGTGTATTATATAAGTGATCAAGCAATTGCACAGTCCGGTCCTCCATGTTATGTAAGATTTATAAGAATACACATGCATGATTTGTAATTTTTTGAAGGAGGGTGGGCCCAATTGAAAAGTTTGCTATGGGGCCCAGCCATTTCTAGTTACGCCCCTGAACATAAAGATTCAATTTCAACTATTTTTACAAGAAGTGCAAGCGAAAACTTCACATTGATAATATACACTATGTATAGGCAATCTGGCAAGGTTTACTGGTGGATACAAAGTGTAAGCAGTTCTGCAATGTTTATGCAGTTCTAAAACAGGTCTAAAAAAGAAAATATATGACCAGCATCACATCAATCCCAGTGTTAGGCCAAACATCAGTAATGAGATTGTGGTGGGGCACATTCAGCTCACAGAATCCCAATGATAGAAGTAACAGAGCTATGGATTATGCGTCGTCCTATGTGGGGAGAATTGATATGTCAATTGTTAGCAGCGAATACGTGCCGCTGACAATGCATGTCTGGGGCCCGTCCGCCACCATCCCGTGCTTTGGAATTACAGCGCGTCGTTCCAAAAGACCCAGAGTATTGCCATAAGCCGTGTGCACATACCCTAATAATATAACAAGTTGTCGACCGAGGGATTTACTCTAATTGCCAGATTGGAGTCAGGAAAGGATTGTTCCCCTAAAATGAAGACAATTGGCTTCACTGTCATGTTTTTTTTTATCGCCTTCCTCTGGATCAGCACTGTAGGACAAAAGGCTGAACTGAATGGACAAACTATGTAGCTATGTAGCCTATGATTGTTTCACATGTAGCCATTCTTTGTCAAACCCATTGCAAAGCAAACAATCCGCCGCTCAATATATGTAAGTGAAAGTCATCAATACATTTATTAAAGAGGTAATATACACTGACATATAACGTGCAAAGGCTGATAACTTTTTCTGGATCAAAATATGTGGGCTGCTTTCTTTTTCTATAACGGCATAGAGTAATGATCTTCATGGGTGTTATTAAATTATTATAGGTAGTAGTTATCTAAACCAGTATGGCTTTGACTCTTAGTATGATCATTTTACAGGCAATAACGTACAATAAATTTATGTGAACAAGATTTTAATAAAAAATTAAATGTTGGTAACTTAAACCAAACTTAATTACACCCTAAAATGTGTATCAATTATTACACATCGTTGTAACTTTCTCTCATCCAGATCGAGAGGGAGAAAGAAAAAAAAAGACAAAGATGCTCATCTTGTGTAATATTGTCAAACACATTTGCTGAAAAGCAAATGATAATCAAAGTACAATGCACTCCCCTGTTATGGGAAATGTCCACTGCTTCTCTGTTTCCAATCCACAATCTTGTATGGCATGATCTGCCATTTTGTATGCTTTTGCATATCTATCTACTTTTATAAGTTTACCTGAGCATAGTAAGAGCTGAAACACAAGGCTTATAAAAAACAATGAAGTTTGGTATAGACATCAACCTACGCTTGCTTGGAAAGTCCCATTGTATTCCAAAACTCAAAGCTCTACGGGAGGAGTAGTGGATCATCTAGACCAGCGCAAGCAGTGGTATAAGCCACTTCAGGGAGCGGAATCTAAGTAGGTCCTACCAGATCACTATCCCTGAAGCGATTTGCTTGTGGTGTCAGCCAAGGTGTAGTGAAGCAACTCTTAGTCGGGGACAGTCAGGAAGGTCAGGACAGGCAGCAAAGGCTCGTGTTCGAGGGACTGAGGCAACAGGTATGGTACATGATATAGCAATAGAACAATTTCATGAACGCTTTCCCAGTAGGCACAATGCACTAAAGGTTCTGCAAGAGAATCAGGAAGGGGCAGGGTTAAATAGGGTCAGTGTCCGGTGATCACCAATCACCGGTGCACTGGCCCTTTAAATTTAACAGAGCCGGTGCGCACACACGCCTTAGGGAGCTGGGACATGCACCACAAGACATAGACATCGACAGGAACACGAACAAGTGAGTAGGTACGGGACAGAGCGGAGCTGAGAGGGTCGCAGGAGCACCCATGACAGTACTCTCCTCTTTGACCTCTCCCTCTTTTTGGCCTGGAGGAATCTGTGGAGTAAGTTAAGGTCCACAATATTGTCTTCTGGCTCCTAGGACCTTTCTTCTGGCCGGAACCCCTTCCAGTTGATGAGGAAATGTCACTTCCCACTGCTCGACTTCATGGCCAGCATATCCTTTATAGTAAAGACGGTGGTGGCGTCAGCTTCAGGAGCATGAGGGAGAACCGATTCAAGACAAGTGCTTTCAGCAAGGAGCTCAGGACACGCATTGTGTGTGGAAGACAGAGCTTATGGGCCACTGGGTTGTTGCGTTTTAAAACCTTGAATGGCCCCAGGAAGTGAGGGCCCAGTTTGTAGCTGGGGATCTTAAGCCGAATGTATCTGGCTGACAACCACACTTTGTTTCCATGAGCAAAGATTGGGAAAGGTCTCCCCTATTTGTCTGCTTGGGCAATCATATGAACAGATGGGACTGGCATGTCTGATACCAGCTGGTCGTTAGGTCCCGGACCAGGTCCTCCATGGCAGGAACCTCAGAAGGCAACAAGAGGAGGGAAGTGGTGGGCAGGGATGCTGTCCATGGACAATATAAAAGGGAGGGGCACGGGCTATTCTGGTGGAAAAGGCACTTCTCTAGCTTTACATTAAGGCAGTTATTCAGTAGACACCTCAGATCCTGATGCACATGAAACTTGTTGGATTCTGGATCAGAGCGGGAAAACCAAGATATCATCCAAATCGACAACAGCACAGGTGTATAGGCGGTCCCTGAATATGTTATTGATTAATTCATGTATGAAAATAAAGAACAAAGTGGAGACAGCGCTTCCTGTGTAATACCACTTGTGAGCAGAATGAACGTAGTATATATTTACATATATGTACTAACCTTTTTTTGGTTGTGTAAATATCCAGGCACAACACTTTAAAGCACCTCAAACAATTGTTGAACCGTTAAGGAGGAAATGGAAATTCACTGCACGGCGTTGGTGTAGGTCTTCTCCTCGTGGAAATGGAGAGTGATACAATATCAGGGATAGAGATGGGCGAATTTCTCGAAATTTCCCGACAAAAAATAACTTTGTTCCAAATTACTTCGGGATGAATCACGTTAAAAAATAGCTATTTCCAGGCTGCACAGAGCCTGTAGGGTGCTGTAGAACATCGGGCCATGCTTAAATATGCAGAGGGAGCTTGGTTTGGTCTTCATACAATGTTGTCTTTTAGTATGACACGCACATGACTGCCGCCGCTCTTAGAATCGCTTCACTATAAAACTCCCTGGGCACTTAAGAGGGCAAAACTGACCAAAAAACTGAAGAGGGAATGTAGCCTGATAAAGTCATGGCAGCAACAGCTGGAAAAAAATAAGCTGAGAGCTCAGGTGGCAACATTAGTGACAGAGTGTGGAGGTGACGGCGGCAGCCACAGCAGCATGAGGTCAGACAGTGGCACGATGACATTCTGGAGGTGGCAAAAACAGGAGTAGGCCAAAGAGTGGCACAATGACACAGTGTGGAGTTGACAGCATCAACAGCAGCAGCAGCATGAAGTCAGACAGTGGCACAATGACATTCTGGAGGTGGCAAAAACAGGAGTAGGCCACAGAGTGGGACAATGACACAGTGTGTAGGTCACGGCAGCAGCCACAGCAGCAGCATGAGGTCAGACAGTGGCACAATGACAGAGTGTGTAGGTCACGGCAGCAGCCACAGCAGCAGCATGAGGTCAGACAGTGGCACAATGACATTCTGGAGGTGGCAAAAACAGGAGTAGGCCACAGAGTGGCACAATGACAGAGAGTGGAGGTGACGGCAGCAGCAGCATGAGGTCAGACAGTGGCACAATGACACAGTGTGTAGGTCACGGCAGCAGCCACAGCAGCAGCATGAGGTCAGACAGTGGCACAATGACATTCTGGAGGTGGCAAAAACAGGAGTAGGCCACAGAGTGGGACAATACAATGAAACAGTGTGTAGGTCACGGCAGCAGCCACAGCAGCAGCATGAGGTCAGACAGTGGCACAATGACAGAGTGTGTAGGTCACGGCAGCAGCCACAGCAGCAGCATGGGGTCAGACAGTGGCACAATACATTCTGGATTTGGGCCCAAAAAACTGGAGAAAGCCCACAAGTGGGACAATGACACAGTGTGGTAGTCACGGAGCAGCCACAGCAGCAGAAATGAGGTCAGACAGTGGTAAAATTACAGAGTGTGTAGGTGACGGCAGCAGCCACAGCAGCAGCATGAGGTCAGACAGTGGCACAATGACATTCAGAGGTGGCAAAACAGGAGAAAGGCCACAGAGTGGCAAAATGACGAGAGTGGAGGTGACGGCGGCAGCAGAAAGGGGTCAGACAGTGGCACAATGATTTTCAAAGAGGTGGCAAAAACAGGAATAAGGCCACAGAGTGGCACAAGACACAGTGTCTAGGTCACGGCAGCAGCTACAGCAGCAGCATGGGGTCAGACAGTGGCAAAAAAACACATTCTGGAGGTGGCAAAAACGGAGTAGGCCACAGAGTGGCACAATGACAGAGAGTGGAGGTAAATGGCGGCAGGAGAAACCCAGCATGAGGTCAGAGAGTGGCAACAATGACACAGTGTGGATATCTTTGGCACCAACAACAACAGCAGCATGAGGTCAGACAGTGGCACAATGACAGAGTGTGGAGGTGGGTGGCAATACCAGTCCCTGGTAAAGATGGTTGGTGGCAGATGGAGAAACTGTCAGCAAATGTGTGGCATCAGGCGGGTGGCGGCATCAGAATAGTGGCTGAGGCAGGTAGTTTGAACCCAAACTCATTTCTCACAGTTTGGGTGAGGCGTTATGGCTGATATAGTCTGACGCCTAAGGCATTGTTGTGTGGAAATCCTGGCCAATCAACGCCTGATTCATCTTGACAAAGGTCAGTCGTTCCACATTTCCCGTGGACAAGCAGGTTCTCCTTGGGGTAACGATGGCCCCCGCCGCATTGAACACCCGCTCTGATGCCACACTACTGGCCGGGCAGGACAGCTTCTCCACTGCAAACTCGGCAAATTGCGGCGACACATCCAGTTTGGCTGCCCAATAGTCCAGCTGATCTTCTAACTGGGGTAGCAGAGTGCCGTCCAAGTAGGCCACCACCTGTTGGTTCAGGGTCTGCTCCAGGTCCTGCTGCTGCTACTTCTGTTGGCGACTGCCCTCCTCACTAGGCGGGTGAAGGAAGCTGCTCATCAGTGACTCCAGACTTAGGTTGCTGCTGATGGAGCTGGTACTGCTCCGACCCCTCATCTTCCGCCAGCAGCCGAGGCAGTAGTACGTGAGTGCTGAAGAATCCCCCGCTCAGACCTGTCAGAGGAGGGACGATGCCGCACATAGGCAGCGGCCAACTGACTACGGGGGTTTCCCTTAGTATTTGAGTTTGTCCTCCCTCTCAATAGCTGGAAAAAAGGCTCCCCTTTTGGTCCGGTAGCGAGGGTCCAATAAGGTGAAGAGCCAGAAGTCATCCCTCTGCCGGATGCTGACTATTCGGCTGTCACTTAGCCAGGCAAATCAGCATGCTGCGGGCCATCTGCACAAGTGACTCCCAGGGGCTCCCTGCCTCCATCTCCACTGTATACTGCCACGGTGCTTTGGGGGTCATCTGCCCGCTTCCTCATCCCATCTACCCCTTCCCCGCTGCTCCTGCTCCTCCTCTCTTGTTCACCTGGGTAGAAAATCCACCCCATTTCACCAACAATGGGTTCTGCTCCAATGTCCCCCTTTCCCCCTCCTCCTCCATTTCCAGTCCCCACCGGATTCATGTTGGGCCCCGAGATCAAATCCCCCAGTCTCCAGTCCCCTGCCCAGACAGATTTTTCAGCATCTGTTCCAGGACATGAAGCAGTGGGAAAGACGTTATTTATCCCCTAGTCCTGGCGACTGACAAATAACGTGGAATCCTCAATGGCCATAACAAAAGCAGGTGTCACGCATGAGCTGCCACTGGCTGACATCAAAATTACACAGGGGAGTACTCCTGTCCGCCTGGATCATCAAAAAATCGTTAATGGCCTTTCTCTGTTCATACAGTTGGTCCAACATGTGCAGGCTGGAATTCCAACAGGTGGAAACATCGCATATCAGACTGCGTTGGGGAGATCTTCTGCCGCGCAACTCGAGGAGGGTGTTCCTGGCTTTGTAGGAATGGATGAAGTGCATGCACCCGTTTCCTGGCCATTTTCAAATCTTCTGAAGATCGGTGGAAGACTTCAGGAACCTTTTCACAATCAGATTGAACACGTGCGCCATGCAGGGCACAGGGCCATCCCTCCTCGGTGCAGCGCGGACACCAAAGTTCCTCCCATGGTCCGTCACCATGGTTCCGATTTGCAGTTGGCGCGGAGAAAGCCACACTTCGATTTCTTGCTACATGACGCGGAGCAGTTCCTCCCCTGTATGACTTCATTCGCCGAGGCAAGCCAGGTATAGAACTGCGTGACACCGCTGTGCCCTACTCATGTGGTATGATGGAGCAGTACTTTGTGGAGGCTGTGGTGGTGGAGGTGGTGGTGGAGGAGGAGGAGGCGGACATTGGCGCAGGAGACGCAGTTTGACAACTTGGAGGAGAAAGCGGCGTCTCCTGTCCAAGTTGTTGGGTGTGCCTGGGCCCCGGGAAACACATTCACCCAGTGGGGCCGTAAAAGACATGTACGGCCCTGACCGAGTTACAGCTCCAGACGTCCGCGCTGCCGTGCACCTTGGAACAAACCGATAAGCTCAAGGATGGCCCACCTTTTGTTCTACAATTTTTTGAAGTGCGGGTACTGCCTTTTTGGAAAAGAAATTACGGCTTGGAACTCTCTATTCGGCCGGCACAAGCTATAGTTCTCTGAACAGCGCAGGTCCACCATTTGGAAAGGGGGGGACTGCAGCACCAACAACGTGGACAGGAGTACGGTCAGCTTCTGCCAACCTTAGGATGGTTGGAGCCATACTGTTGTTCTTTGCAATCCCTTCACTGAACGACTGCTGGCGCCATGAGTACGAGGAGCAGGAGCATCTGGATCGGGAGATGATGTCAAAGAGAAATAGCTCCCTTCTGCAGAGGTGGGGGAGCCTTGACTGCTGCAATGGCATGCGTGCCACTGGGGACTGCTGCTGCTGCTGTTGTTTCGCAGCAGGATGGACCACCACATCTGAGCCACGTTTCTCCCAGCCACAGAATGGTGACGCTGGATGTGTTGACGCAGGCCGTTGTGCCAACGTTAGCTCCCTGGGCCCAAACTTCACTTTCTGCCTACAATTCTACATATACCCATATTCGGCTCTCCGGTGTCTTAGCAAAGAACTGCCAAAACCGCCCCAGTATCGATTTTACCGCCAACCTCCGCACTGAGGGGACTACTGCCGCCGCTGCCTCGCTGAGCCCCTGTGCCGCTACTTTCTGGACCTGCGAAGCGTGTTTTTTTTTACCCCGTGGCCGCTTGGCTCCCGACCTCACACTGCTGTGCAATCCTTTTGACTACGGCCAAAACCGGACCCACTTGCTGGCTGCGCCGCTGCCTGACGCACAAGCTAACGCCCTCTTCTCCTGACGATGATTGAAGCCCTTGCCTCACCCGGCTCCCAAGGGGTGGTCGGCTACATAATAAATCTATTTATGTTTCATCGTCACTTGCTGTCCTCTTTCCCCCGGTCTTGGTTTTGCAGGGGGCTGCCCCCTCACAACATGAACTCCCATGCCACTCTCAACATCTTTTCTTGGCCGCCTACTGCAAGAAGCAGGGGATATTGGCCCCATTATTTCCTGCCAAGAAAGCTGCTGACTGCCCTCCTCAAATTGTTCATCCTCGCTTTTTATGTGGCGCTGAGCCTAGACCACATAGTAGATCTCTGGCTGAGGGAAACCGGATGGGAAGAGGCGGGTTTAAGGACAGGTGAGGGCCGCTGACCCGCTCCCGGGCCATGCCAACTAAGGGTTGTGTCTGACGTTCCCACCGACTTTTTTGGCTGGGGTTTGTCAGAAGTCATCTGGGAGGAAGTGGATGACCTAGTCAACCAATCAAGAACCATTGGGTTGCTGAACAACACACGGCCGCTAGATGACAGCGGCAGTTGTGGCCTCACCGGAGTGACCCTGCTGCCCGTTACCCTTGCTGTGCCGCGACCTGGGGCCTGGAATGTTTGTGCCTCTGCCACTCGAGGTGAAGAGCCTGGCCCACCTTTTCTGTCTGACATATTGTTTTTTCTAAATGTACAGACACTGTTTTGATGAAGATATCTGTATTTTGATAAATACACACCCTGTATTTGACTCCAAATGAACCCACTAAGAAGCTTGGGTAAACCTTGGATATAATTGCGCTCCACAAAATTGGCAGGAAAAATTGACTGGTTTGTGCCGTTTAATAACTCTGTGTTTTTTTCTGATTATAAAAGCACAAAGAGGCTTAATTAACTTCAGAATGAATTATGCTACAGAATTCTTCTGTGGCAGTGAAAAAAAAAGTTTTTTTTTACTGAGTACAACTGCAGAACAATGCTTAATTAAACCCCTGGATGTAAATTGCCCCAAAAGAATTGAGCAACCAAAAACTACGAGCTTTGTAGCGTGTTTACAATGGCGTGTTTTCTAAAGCTACACAAACAGGAGAAAAAAAATTGTAATTAACCTTCGCTTGTGAATAAGGTACAGGGAAAAAAAGAATTTTTTTGGCGGTGAAAGACG